>CM053787.1:481851193-482071193 GCA_028749045.1 Cupressus sempervirens | reverse complement strand
ACTTGATTATGCTCATGAGATTTGGATTATGTTAGAAAAATTATATGATGAAGATGAGTACACAAATAAGATGAAGTTGTATAACTGGAAAGAAAGATCAGAGAATGCTAGTTTACATAAAGATGTTACCATTATAGCTTATGTACAAAGCATCACATATATTCTAATAGGACTAAAGAGATTAGGAGGAACAATACCTGAAGATGAGGTAGTACAAAAAAATCTCATATCTTTAACACCAAATTATGAGAACAAAATCAATGTTATTATGGAAGTAATTCCTTTCATCAAAGATTTTAATTGGTAAGTCACAAGGTTTTAAAATTCTTAAATTTAAAGATTCATCGCCCAAAGTTGAAACTGCATTTGAGGTTAGTGTACATAAACATAAAAGAGTACTAACAAAGAGTTCAAACATTAGTAGTAGAAACCTTGGAGATTATGCCAAGGACTAGGAAGAAATAGAAGAAGAGAAAATAAAGATAAATGAAGTTGAAGCTTTGATCATGAAAAGAGAACAAATAGGTAAGAGAATATTTAAAGGCAAGTTACCTTTGATATGTTACTCATGCAAGAAAACTGGTCATTTTGCATCAAGATATCCTACCAGAGAATCTAAGGTTAAGCTTAGAGCCTACACATCAAAATTTCTTGAGGAATTTCTTTATGTTAGTGATGACGAGATTCAAATTAAGGAAATAAACTTTTAAGATAGTGATAATGAAGATGAGATAGGATTTGTTGCAATTAAAGATGAGAATCATGTTAAGAAAGGGAAAGCAATAGTTTCACATACAGAGAATAAGAAATCAGATTACATTATAGATAGTGGATGTTCACATCTTATGACAAGTGACAGAGATAGATTTGTTGAGATGAAAATTTATGATGGAGGTGTTGTCAAATTTGGTGATAATACACCTTTCTTGATAAAAGGAAAATGATCTATAATATTTGATGGTAAGATTGATACATATTATGTCTTATTTATTGATGGCTTGAAACGTAATTTTTTAAGAGTTGGAAAACTTGTAGACAAGGGTTATCATTTATAATTCAAATATGAAAAATGTCCAATGAGAGACAAACCAAGGAATTAGATTACAATTGGTGCTAAGGCTAGAGGTGATGTATTTTAGTTAAATCCTTATGAAGTAACTTTCTTTGTTACAAAATTTGATGACAGTTGGTTATGAAGTAAAAGGTTTTGTCATATAAACTTTGATAACATAGTGACAAACAATAATTACAATGTGGTTAGAGATCTAAGTAAGATTATGAAGCTTACTAATATTATGTGTAAGGAATGTGTGATGTAAAAGTAGTTAAAGAATACATTTTAGAACAAAGCCTTTATTACTCTAGGAAAGTTGGAATTGGTGAACACAGATCTATGAGGTCCTATAAAGACAAGAACATTCTATGAAGAGAAGTATTTTATTTGCCGCATCATCAAAACATTATATCACAAAAGATACACCATAATCAGCCCCAACATTACTAGTTAAATATCAAACACAATTTATTCTAAGTGTTCTAGCATTGTCCACATAATGAACTACAATCAATCCAAACCATGCCTTCCAGTAAACAAAATAAAATGCATGGGCATAACTATAATCACATAACAGGTGTAGATCATAAATCTAAAACCATACCATCTCAATCTTCATAGATTTGATAGACCAATCAAATCATTTATTTTCTAACACTAACTATTCTGTCTAATTTCTCAATCAATAGATCATAACTTTGTCTAGACTTGTTTCCAACGTATGCAATTATAAACACTACATTAAGAGACATGTTTGAGTCTTCCATACAAACCACAGACTAATTCCTATTGTAACACAAATTCAGTGTTAATCTCCACACTTAATATGTGCTAAAATAATGCTTTGGTAACCAACAAAACTTAAGTTGACATCAATGAAAACATAATAACTAATTAATTGAGCATCAAACCTACCTTATAATATCTCTTCAATACAAACTTTGTAGTTATGCTAGCAATCAATATGGCTTGTGAAGCTTGTTCATATATACATATACATTCTTGGATCATGTGTAGACCTAAATATTGACTCGTTGACCCTTTTACAACTTATTTTGTTTGTTCCTTCTAATTTTGGACCAAACCTATCTATTGTAATACATTTCCTATTCTTGGAGAATGTAACCTTTTCTTGGGTTGACTTGCAAGTTGCAACACATATATAATGTAATGTGATGTATCTCTCGAGGGAGAATCATGACGAGTTAGGGAACATTAAGGATAAATGTCATTAGAATTGGATATAAGGTTTCTAACCAAAGATAGTAAACAAGAAAATGTGTGTTAGCATGAATGTTGATCATACTACATTGGGGGAGTATCCTAAGCATTGGAGAGTATTTACATGTTGCATTCATGATTGTGTTTGTCATTGATTTCAACATAGCAATAAGTCTATGAAGACTAGTAGAGTAGCAAAAAAAGATCTTATTGGTACAAACAATGGTTTCATTTTTTGGTGATGCATGGTCAAGGATATGTTCCTGACTATATCCTGATGACGTGGTTAAGTGCATAGAGTCTAAGTCGAAGGCATTCAAAAGTTATACCTGATTTACTAAGAGTAGTATAGAAACATAGTATTGGAGAACATCGTTCTAATATTTGTTTGTTGTCTTAGATTTGAGATGCAATGAAGAAATGTGCAATCAACCAGTGACAAAGGACAATTGTACGGTGATTTTAGTGAGTATGTAAGCCCTAGTATCACACGTATGAAGTTTTGTATAGACTGTGAGCCAACAATGCTATTGTAATTGTAATTAATTAATTATCTTATTATAATTAATTGGAAAAGCTTCAAGGCCAACTCAAGGAATTATTTCGAATATGGTATAAAGGAAAGTTTGTTTCCTTGTTTATAAGTGTGTAATCATAATGAAGTATATGCGAAGTACAAAAAGGAGAAGAGTGTTTATTGAATGTGAGTGAGCAATCCAAGGGATTATTGGATGTGAGTTTTGCGATCTAGTTACAACATCTGAAGGAGCAAAAGTCTAGTTGATATGACATAGGAAGAGGAAGAAAGTAAATTTCAATTCTATTATTTTTCAAGGAATAATACAGAGATCATTTGGATAGTGAATTCATTGATCTTAACCTTGAAGCTATTCGAATAGTGGGTCCAACTGTCTTCCACAACTCCTAACAGGGAATCAAAGTCTCCTAACAGGGACTAATATGTATTGAATGTTGTTATAGACTCCTAATAGGGTCCATCCTCTAACAAAGAATATTTATGTTAGTACATCATCTTGTGGGTACCATCCCCACTGGGGTTTTCCCTTTGATCAAGGGTTTCCCTAGTTAACATATTTGGTGTTAATTGTGTATGAGTATATTGTTATGGTTTCTAATTATATTGCTCATATGGTTAAAATTTAATAAGGTTGATAATTGATTCACCCCCACTCCCTCTCAGTTATATTGCTAAACTATATATTATAACAATTGGTATTAGAGCATCATGTCCTTGATGGATAAGCTTAACAACTTTGGGAGATTAATGGAAAATCTTTTCAAAAGGATAGTCTTAGATTTGATGGGACCAGCTATGACAATTGGAAGGAGAAGATCAAGACTCATTTTTTGTGCATGGGTCTAGGTTATTGGCTTTTTACAAAAGCTAACAAGACAATTATCGATGAAGGAAAGCTTAAAGAATGCAGTGAGGCAGAGAGAGATCTATTCATGTGTAACATGAGAGCCGAAGAAGCTCTACTATCAACTCTTCTAGAGAATGAGTACAGTTAGGTAAAGTCACTTCAAACATCTCATGAAATTTAGAAAGCATTAGAATCTAGTTTTGAAGGTAATACACATGTAAAGAGAATTAGACTACAGAATTGGATATGTGCATATCAAGATGCTAAGATGATGGAAGATGAATCTATAAGAAGATATACTGGTAGAATATTAGAGATTATTGCAGGAATCAAGTCTCATGGTGGAACTAAGGAAGAAGATGAGGTCATATGGAATATCTTGAAAAGTTTGACACCACCATTCAAGCAAGTGGATCAAATGATTCAGCTACTTATACCCTGCACTAAGGATTTCACCAAGGAAACATTGCTTGGTAGATTGGAAGTCGTAGAATTTGATCTAAGATAGTTTGGAGATCTAGCAAGAGTGCAAACAACATTTAGTGCACTTAATGTTTGACCAAATTTGACAAGAAGTGCAAGCACATGAGGAGATTTTGCTAGTAGTAGCAAATCTGATGAAGAGAAGAAGATTGAGGAAGGTATAGCCCTTCTTGTGAGAATAGAAAAAGATCGTAAGAAAATATTTAAATGTTGGACTTGTGATGAATTTGGTCATTATGCATCTAAATGTCCTAAAAGAGAGAGAAATTATAAGGGAAATATCAAGCCTAGAAGAGATAAAAATTATTTGTATGCAAATGAAGATGAAGAATCTGACAAGAGAGGTCAAAGTGAAAGTGATTATGAATTGGGATTTGTGGCTATCAAGGAAGATGGTCTTGATAGATAAACTAGAGAAGAAAGAGCTTTGATTTCGCAAGTTGAATTGTTCACATCACATGACTAGTGATATGAATAAGTCTGTTAAGTTTAGGAACTATGATGGAGGTATTGTTAAGGTTGGTAACAATGTAGCCTCTCATATTACAGGGATTGGATCCATTACTTTAGATGGAAGAACTACCACTAACAATGTTTATTTTGTTGATGGATGAAAGCATAATTTGTTGAGTGTTGGACAAGGGATATCAATTGTAGTTTACAAAAAAAACTTCCATTATCAAGGATAAGGATGGTAAGATGATTTGAACTAGAACTAGATCCTAAGGTAATATATTTCATTTGAATCCTATAGAAATGACATGTATGGTTGCAAAAGTTGATAATAGTTGGTTATGGCATAGGAGATTTTGTCATATAAACTTTGATAATATTGTGAAATTTAGTAGCACATTTGCAGTTAGAGACTTACCTAAGATAACAAAGCCTACTAATGTTATTTGCAAAGAGTGTATTATGGATAAGTGGAAGAAAGTGTCTTTTCCCAGCAAGAAGTTCACTACCACAGAGAAGCTAGAGATTGTTCACACAAATCTAAGTGATCCCTCAAGAACAAGAGGTTCTATGGTGAAAGGTATTATGATTTTCATTGATGATTTCATTAGAATGATGTGGGTAGCCTTTCTTAAAGAGAAATCTAAAGCTTTTGAGAAGTTTAAGATATTTAAGAATAGAGTTGAGAATGAATCTGGTGTTAAGATAAAGTGTTTGAGATCATATAGAGGAGGAGAGTTCACCTCTAGAGAGTTTGATATGTTTTGTGAAGAAAATGGAATCAAAAGACAACTATCCTCACCTAGAACACATGACCAGAATGAGATTGCTGAAAGAATAAATAAATCAGTAGTAGAGGTAGCAAGAGCGATGTTGTTTGAGAATGATGTTTCTGAGACATTTTGGAGAGAAGCAGTCAATACAATAGTGTACACTCTGAACAAAGTACAAATCAGAAAAGGTATGAGCAAGACACCTTATGAATTATTGTTTGATCATTCACCATCAATTAAGTGTTTTAGAATATTTGGAAGAAAATGTTAAAAGAGATGATGAAATTGGTAAGTTTGATCTAAGAAGTGATGAAGGTATGTTTCTTGGTTATTCATTGAAAAGTAAGGCATACAATTGCTTTAACTATAGAACTAAGACAACAATTGAATGCACAAATGCAAGGATTAATGAGAAGTTTCGAACTAAGGAAAAGATGGTAGATTATAATTCAAATGAAGAAGAAGATAATTCTGTAATTGTTAGACAAATTGCAGAAGTTTTCTTTGAGACTTACAATGATCTGTAGAATGATGTGCTATTTGTTGAGCATAGAGGAGAACAAGATATGAACCTAAAGATGAGATAAAAGTTGAGAAGTCAAGTCCTACCTCTAACATGAACATGAAAGAGAATCACCCTCCAAAACAAATAATTGAAAGTAAAGACAAAGGTGTGATGACAAGGAACAAAGTTAATGAGGAATTATGTCTGATTTCTCAAGTTGAGCCTAAGAGCACAGATGAAGCATGTAAGGATGATCATTGGATTCAAGGAATTAAGGAAAAATTGGATTAGATTGTGAAGAATGAGACATGGGAGTTAGTTCTTAGATCGAAAGACAAGAATGTGATAGGAGCCAAATGGGTATTTAGAAATAAGATGAATGGACAAGGAGAAGTTGTGAGAAATAAGGCCATACTTGTTTGCAAGGGTTACTCACAACAAGAAGGCATAGATTATGAGGAGACTTGTGCCCCTGTAGCCAAAATGGAAGCAGTAAGAATGCTCTTAGCTTATGCAGAGAGTAAGAAGTTTAAAGTATATCAAATGGATGTCAAGTCATCTTTTCTGAATGGAGAACTAGAAGAAGAGGTATAAATTGAGTAACCTAAAGGATTCCCTCTGACAAAAGAAAAAGAGATGGTATGAAGACTAAAGAAATCCCTATATGGTTTGAAACAAGCACCTAGAACCTGGTATGCAAGGTTGGATAAGTATTGACAAAGCTTGGATTTGTTAAAGGTATGACATATGGAAACTTATATTTGAGAGAAGTTGATAATGGTTTATTTATCATTGTAATATTTGTTGATGAAATAATATTTGGAGGAAATAATGAAGAAAGTGGTGAGTTTGCTGAAGAGATGAAGAATGAGTTAGAAATGAGTATGATAGGAGAAATGAAGTTTTTCCAATAGATTGTGCTAAACAGTGATGGTAGTTTTATTTCACAAGGTAAGTATTTGAAAGATTTGTTGAAGAGATTTGGATTAGAGAGTTGTAAGCCTGTTGGTACACCTATGATAATTGGTCACAAGTTATCTAGCAAGGATGAGACACCTATAGTTGAGCAAAAGAAGTATAGATCCATGATTGGAGGATTGTAACATCTGACTCACGCTAGACTAGATAAAGAAAATGCAATTGGAATTGTAGCTAGATTTCAAGATGATCCTAAAGAGTATGATTATGCAGCAGTAAAGAGGATATTCAAATATTTGAAAGGAACACATGATTCTGGAATTTGGTATGATAGATCAAGTGATTTCACTTTATGTGCATATATTGATGCAGATTGGGTAGGCAATATGGATGATAGAAAGAGCACCAGTGGTGGAGCATTATTTCTTGGATGAAGATTAGTTTCTTGGCTAAGCAAGAAATAGGATTTTATTTCACAGAGTACAACCGAGGAAGAGTATGTTGCAGTAGCAAATAACTATAATCAAGTTATGTGGATGAAGTAGATGTTGAAGGATATCGAGATTGAGTTTACAAAACCTGTTATCATTTACTGTGATAACACAAGTATAGTAAGTATGTCTAAGCATCTTGTATTGCATTCTAAGACTAAGCATATATCTATTAAGTATCATGTCCTAAGAGAGAAAGCAACAAAAAAGGAGATTAGATTGGAGTATGTGAGTACTAAAGATCATATTACATATATCTTTATGAAGCCTTACCTAAAGATACATTCAAGTATCTAAGAGGTATGCTTGGGGTTATGCCCCTGCCTACTTCAGAGTAAATGATGCAGAGAGTGCATCAGTCTAGTGGTACACAACACTATTGTTAGACTAGACTGAATGTTGATGTTTCCTGTATGGGGAAGTATCTAACTGAGAGTTGAGTCATAGAGGGCTCTTGGTATTTGGTATTGAATAGTGTCTTTGGACACTCGAGTTGGTTGAAGACTTGGAGTAGTGTATTAACAATTGGTATTTAACAATTGGCATTTGGTAATATTAAGGCCTTTGACATTGATGTCAATGGGGGAGAATATGCATGAAAAACATCCCCAAAGCATTTATTAGGGAGATTTAGAAAGATTCATGTAAAGAAGCAAGAGGAATATCTCTATGGGGGAGATATGTATAGTTAGTTGTTAATTGTGAACAACTGTTGTCGATCCTAAAGAAGAAGAAGTTGTTTAGTGAACAACTCATGATGCCAATCTAGAAGATGAAGAACATAGAAATGTTCTAAAATATTTAAGATTGATGATGAGGATTTGAGAAGATGATAGCAACAACAACAAAGTACTGGTTTGGTATTCTTGGAACTTATATGTTTTTCATCTACGTTGTCATCAATTCCAAAGGGGTAGATTGTTAGCATGAATACTGATGATATTACATTAGGGGAGTATCCTAAGCATTGGAGAGTATTGACATGTTGCATTCATGACTATGTTTGTTATTGATGTCAACATAGCAGTAAGTCTATGAAGATTGGCAAAGTAGCAGGCATAGATCTTATTGGTACGAACAATGGTTTGATTGTTTGGTGATGCATAGTCAAGGATACGTTCGAGACTACATCCTGATGACGTGGTTAAGTGTGGATAGTCTAAGTCAAATGTGTATTGGAGTTGCAACAAATTGACTGAGAGTTTTCTATCTTACATCTAAGATGCAATAAAGAAATGCGCAATTAACCAGTGATAGAGGACAGTCATACAGTGACGTCAATGAGTGTGCAAGCCCTAGTATCACATGTATAAAGTTTTGTATACATAGTGAACTGACAATGATATTGTAATTGTAATTAATTAATTATATTATTATAATTAATTGGGAAAGCCTCAAGGCTGACTCAAGGAATTATTTTGAAGATACAATATAAAGTAAAGTTGTTTTCCTTGTTTGTAAGTGTGTAATCATTGTGAAGTACATGCAAAGTGTGAAAAGGAGCAGAGTGTTTATTGAATGCGAGTAAGCGATCCAAGGGATTATTGGATGCGATTTTTGGGATCTAGTTACAAGATCTGAAGGAGTAGAATTTTGGTTGATAGGATAGAGGAAGAGGAAGAAAGTATATTTCAATTCTATTATTTTGCAAGGAATAATACAGAGATCATTTGGACAGTGAGTTCATTGGTCTTAACCTTAAAGTTGTTTGGGCAGTGGGTCCAACTATCTTCCATAACTCCTAACAAGGTTGGAATTTCCTAACAAGGATTCAAAGTCTCCTAATAGGGACTAATATGTATTGAATGTCATTATAGACTCCTAACAGGGTCCATCCTCTAACAAGGAATATATATATTAGTACATCATCTTGTGGGTACTGTATACTCTAAAAGAATCACACTCTAAACCCTTCTATCCAAACGATTCCATGAGTTTGGAATGCATGGATGTCGGCTTAGAGCTCCCTATCCACAGAGTGCAAGAAGGTATGTTTTAAGTATGAAAACTCCCAGTTGAGCCTTTGGAGATATATTTCTTGCTAGTAAACCATGCAACGAGAGGTTCTTCAAGACAAGAGCAAGAATGCAAGTGTCTGCAATGAATTCCTCAAGGATGCAATGAAAATATGAAGACTACACCAAAATGAATATGCAAGGTGCAACTATTCTAAGCATGAATGAGAGCATTACCAACCAACTAATTAAACTATGTGATTTAAGTTATTGCAAAGAAATTATACTAACATGCAACTGTGATAAGAATGCCATAGGATCCTATTCTAACATGATGGAATGAGAGAATGAAGACAAGAAATGGAAGTTCTCCTCAAAGCTCTAAGAAACTTGCTAGAAAACCTGCAACATAACAATACTCAAAAGATGGATCCTTTGGGAAGGAGAAAACTCTCTCTTTTAAAGTTGTACAGATGGTGGAGATCAAGATGAAGATGGTGGATGATCAACTATTGAATTTGAAAATGAGGGGGAATCCATGTGCACACATAAGTCAACCAATACAATATAAGTTGACTTGTCACATAAGACAAAAAAGTCTCAAAAGCATTTTCTTTTAATTGAGAAAATAGGAAAAGGACTTTATGTGTGCACTTTAAGTGGGTTAGAAAAATGGGGTCTTTTATTTAATTAAAAGGGGACACATTCTTCTAATCAAATAATGAACTTAGGATAGCATAGTCAAACTATAGGTTATAATCAAAGTAATTGATTATTAGCAATTTGGTCTAGGTAAATGATTAATTAATTTAGCCAAAGTGCTGAGAAGGGGGCTAATAGTCTAGACGACCATTTTTAGGTGATTACATTTGCCCCTCTTTGACTAATGTGTGATCGATCTAGGAACACATTACATCAAAGAAAACAGAAGCCAAGTAGGCAGTGATGGATATGAATATCTGATTCTGAAGAACAAAATGCAGAAAGAGATAGCAAATCTTGAATGTACAGCCTAATAGCAATAGTACTAAACATTAGGAAAAAGATGATGTCAAAATTCAAGAAGAATGCTAGCACCTTGCAAAGTAGATAGACTGAAAGCAAATGAAAAGATCACTCAAATGCTCCTAAGAAATAGATAATTGTAGAAAGCAGTGATAAAGTATTTCTACCCCCCTCGGGATCAAAATCAAAATGAGGAAAAGGGGATGCAGAAATGAGCTAGATATGAATAAAGCGAGATAAAGAAATTTCCAAGATGACAGATAAGTGATTAGAACCAAAGAGTGACTATAAGAAATTGATAGAATGCCCTAGTTTGACCAAAGTTGACCACGAAGGATAAAGCATTAAAATTAGGTCAAATCGAGTAGAGAAGTGACTTTAGACATGAAAAGGTGAATTTGAGTAGATATGAAGCATGGAAATGATGAAGACACGAAGAAATGAAGATGCCCCAGCAATGATTCGAAGATTGGACCTCAGAAGGTCAACTAACTGCTCAAAAGAAGGTGAAATTTTAAAATGCAATTTTGACCATCAAAATGAACTTGGATTTTGATTTTGATCCCAAAAATGGATCTAAGACGTCGAAATTAGCCAAGGGTGCAATTTTTGTGCAATTTTGAGAGGTTCAAAAATTAGGTCAAAAGCTATAAAAGGGGCCCAAGTGTCATTTTCAAATTCATTTTGTCTTTTGTGATTTGGTGAGAGCTTTTGAGTGGTCCAGAGAGCATCATGGCATTGGTGAACATTCCTCTTCACCAACATCATTTCGAGTGCAACCAGTTGCACAACCAGCCAGAGTAGTATGAGGCACCAGTAAGTAACCTCTTTTTGTCATGCTTTTGAGATTTTTATGTACTTTTTTGCACATAAAAAGGGTTTTTGTGCAAAATATCACATGATACTTAAAAAGTATCGCACAACTACCTTAGTAAATGTTGTGCAACATTATTTTTTTGAAATAGTATTGCACTCATGTTATATAAACTGTCGCTTGGGACATACCCATATGTCGCTCTAGCCAGTGCAAAACGTCGCACGACAGAATTGTATCGCACGCCCTTAGAAAAAGTGTCATGCAACAAAAGTTCTAGCAAATTGTATCGCCTGTAGTTAAAAAAAGTATTGCACAACTTTGTTTTGGCATGTTTTTGTGAATTTTTTGCATTATGATCATGTTTTTGAGATGTTACTAATGTTTTTATGTTTTGCGTTGACAGGAGGTATTTCCAGCGTTACATATCAGAGCCCCTAAAGTGGTGGGGTTACGTGTTGTAGATTATTTGAGCAATGATGAGCAGGCTGCCATATCTGCAATGGGTTTGCGATGGGTCATACGGATGCCCCATATACAGGCAAACCATGGATTACTAACTGCGCTGGCTGAGCGGTGGCACAACGAGTATAACACTTTCCATTTACTGAGTGGAGAGGCCTCGATTACATTAGAGGATGTGTATCAGATTCTTCGAGTGCCATGCCATAGCGAGCTGGTAAGTTGCTTAATTAATAGTTCTTGATCATGTGTTAGCAATTTTGGTTGTTGATGTTGAGTATACTAGTGCCAAGCTTTGATGATGTCATAGGTGTACTATGATTAGAGCTTGATAGAGGGATGAGCACAATGCAACAGTTGTTTCAGGATGTGACCATCTTAGATCGACATTTGGGCTAGGAGAGATTGATTACCAAGTACGGAGATGATTTCCCTTTTTCGAGCTTGTTATGTTCATTGATAGCCCAAGCCCGGTGATAGACCAAGGCTAGAAGGGCTTCCCACTAGGATGGGGTTGATTGGTGTTTGATCTAGTTTCATAGCCACGCAAGATGGCATGGGGGCTAGCGATACTAGCAGAGATGTATCACAAGCTTCATGAGATAGTGTATCATGGAGGTGGCTCATGGGCATGCGACACAGTGCTAGCACAAATCTGGGCTTGGGAGCACATTGTTGTGATCCAACCACGGGTGCAGCCATGAGAGCGAAGCCAACCCTACATTTTTGGGTATAGAGATTTTATCCCCAAGAGACATAGTGGGGATGTGACCTACTATTGGTGGGTGTTTGATGAGCTGATGATGTTCACATGGCGGTTGTACCGAGAGTGCTACAGATGGTCTGATTCATGGGAGTTAGATTATATGAGGTATAACAGGCCAATGGTGGGTCAGAGCACAGATATAGTAGAGCGGTTCATGATCAGCCAAGTATGGCGACAGTTTGCAGAGCGACAGGGGATACCGGTGGAGACTACCACCTATGCTCGGATATGCTCGGATGAGGCACTAGGGTGGTTATCGATGTTGGACTATCAGACAATAGTACGAGATACAGTGGCTCTGGTAGCAACTCCCTCAAATTATTGCCTAGATGTGGCAGATGCAGGGGCAGATCCTGGATATTTATATGAGATGTAGAGACACCCATTCCCGCAATTTATTGAGCTTGATGCGCTACCTATAGGAGGGGGACATGGAGGTGGTGGAGGCAGAGGTAGAAGTGGAGGCAGGGATGTGAGATAGATGGAGGTGGGAGAGGGATCCCGATCAAGGCAGAGGAGGATGCGGGCACAGGCTGTAAGGGAGATAGAGGAGGAGGAGGAGGAGGTGCCATTGAGGTAGAGGTGAGCGGTGAGGGTGGAGGGTAGGCAGAGCAGCTAGCCGAGGGTGATGATCGGGATGCTAGGATTCGTTCCTTGGAGGCAGAGCTTCAGACAACTCGAGTGGCAATTGCGATGCAGGACTAGTAGTTGACAGATGAGAAAGCACGAGCTAATGAGCTCCAGAGAGAGCGGGACTTGACGAGGTGAGAGGCAACACATCATGGTGCATGGGTCGCATATTATTATGCCGCCTATAGGGGTGTGGTACCCCCAAGGCAAGGACTTCTTGACCAATCTAAGCAGGCCGATAGATTTGAGGGTGCAGTATAACCAACAAATTGGAGATAGGCTCCACCACCAGGTCCACCACCTCCACCTGTTGCAGAGGGTGGTAGTTAGTCATAGGTTGATCATGACAGTTTTGATTGTACATCATGTATTTTTGAGACGGATATCCAGATTTTGGATCTCATTCTTTTGTATATATAATGTGACATATTGAGATATATATATATATATATATATATATATATATATATATATATATATATATATATATATATATATATATATATATGAGATACTAGATTCAATTGGCAATCTTTTGTACTTGTCTCAAATGGATGTTTTAGCATTTTAGTATCCCTATGATGTTTCTGTTTCTGTCTTCAGCTCATGTATGTGTTTATGCTCATGTGTCTCTCTTATGTATGATGTTGTTAGCTCTCATGTGTATGGTATAGACTTTTTATGTTTTTGAAAATATGTGACACTTGGATAGATCAAATGTGATGTTTAGATTAACCCCTTGTGATGACAGGATAGCAAGATTGAGATGAAAATGAAAGATCAAGAAGGTGAAAGACATGATAAAGAAAGAAAAGAAGGATGTTAGAGTAGTTAACCGATATGTCCACAAAAAGATGAAGAGAGAGTTCTCCCCACGTGCAGGAATGCAAGATTAAACTAAAAAAGAACCTAAAATGCACACTAATATGCAATGTGGTTTACCAGTAAGAAACACATAACCTTTAGACTCTAATTTCATCATTGAGAATTTATTAGGGACATCATAGGATCATACAACCATCACTAGCATAACCATGAAGATATGAATATGATAGATATCAGATAGATATGTGGAAATCCAATCTAAGCATCAAAGACATAGAAGTCAAGATGACTACGTGATTAGATTCCCTAAGTTTAGTAGAGCAAGATTGCACCTGTATCAAGGCATAAACGCCAGGATAACCCTCAAGTGTGGTCTTGCGAAAACAGTCAAGGATGATATATTTATTAGTCAAAGTGTCAAAATATGACAAGCATGAAACGCTTAAAACACTATAGACAAAATAAAGTATATCCACAAGCAAAAATCAAGAAAACATGCCCCAATGCCCCTAGTCTTCTAGTCAATGAAATCCTTGAAAGACTATTAGGGAGGGAACATATAGCAAAGAAATCATCATAGACATCACACAAAGTAGATAAAGATCAATAGGGCTCAGTCGTTTAAGTGTTAAAGTGCATGTGTGTAAGTCACTGGGCCATTTCTTCAAGACTTGATTCTGATAATGAGAAATATTGCGACATCGGAGATTGTAGGTAAACTATCTAAAAAGTGTTGAGAAACACTTGATGTCAAGGTGGGGGGTAGTGTTGAGAAACACTGTTTTGGGAGTTGCTAAAGAAAACCTTAATGCACAAGGAAACCTCAATAGGCTAAGTAGCTATGCCCTCGAGACAAGGACAAGAAACAATTCCAAGCTAGGAAATGGGTTAGCGAAATGAGTGAATAAGACTGATAGACATAGGTGCAAGGGTCTTAAGTAGCGCCTGTTTCCAAGTTTTCACCACTTGACAAATTTTTTTAGGACTTTTTTCAATTTTTTTGTATTTTTTATTTTTTTGGTGATACATCAAAGCACCTATTGCTAGGTTTTCACTAAGATGATCATTTGTTTTAGGATTTTTTCTAATTTTTAGGATTTTTTAGAATGCTTTAGAGATTTCAAGCAAGATCACATCATTTTCTCCCAATGTTTAGCAAGGTATAAGACATGATGGAGCAACGAGATGGTAGATAAGCAAAGACATATAAGAAAGGAGTATGAAGCAAGTGAAAGTGATCCTGAAGGACTGACTCCTCAAGAGTACCCAAGCTAGGGAAAGAGGTGAAATAGTCAGATGAAGTATGTTTTCGATGAGCAATGGAAGTAATGAGCAAGATAGCATGTAGGATAAGCAGTGAAGCGAACAAGTGAGATAGCATATGGCATGAGCAATGGAAGCTAATAAGCAAGATAGCATGAAAGCGCGTAGTCTAAAAGAGTAGCCATGTCAAGAGACCTATGAGAACCATGCTTTATTTATTGTGATCAAGACCAAGGGGTCAACTAGATAGGATAGTGATGGGATAGAGCAATAAGAATAAAGCTCATAATGGAGGCTATGAGTGAATGAGAAAGCACAATAGAGAATCTTGGGATAAGATAGCCAATATGCAAGGATAGCTCAACATTGTCAAGATCAAAGAGAGAAGAGGGAATAGATGGATGATGGAAGAATTACGCATGATGCCTATTTACTAGGTTTTCATCATGGTACTTATCCAAGGTGCCACAAGAATTAGTTTTCACCATAGGATGAATTTTATTTCTTGTTACTTTTGCTACCAAGGTGCCACAAGAAGTGGTTTTCACCAAGCACATTTTCATTTTTTTCTTTTTCTTTTTTGCTTTTTTTTTTTTATAAATTTTTTAGAAAGAGCTCAAGCTTTTTGAATGTAGATAGTGCTCCTATAGGAAAGATAAGTCATGATAAGCCAAGACCATAGAAAGGTATGCTCAAAGATGTTGATAGGGTGATGAAAGAGAAATGGTAGTAGGCAAAATATATTGAGGATAAGAGTTCATGTATAGAAAGTAAATGTAAGCTTTAGAGGATTTCATGAGGGTAGTTGAAATATTGGACAAGATCAACGTTGACACACACCTTGAAGGGTATTGGAATGATGGAGGAATCATAGATGAAATAGCTTGAGGTTTAGATGTATGAGGTGGTAGAAGAGATTTGGAAAAAAGTGGAGTGGAAGGCTTTGGAATATTTTTGGAAGAAGATAGAATGGAAGCCTTCGGAAGCCTGAATGTCAACTTTGAAGTATTTTCAATATTCAAGTCTTTCAAAAGAGACTTGGGAATCCATATAGCTTTAGATTTTCCTTTGGATACTTCAAAACACATTTCTTCAATAATGGGTTTAGGAACCCATATTTTCTTTGATTTAACTTTTTTCATAGTGGACCTTTGTGGTCTCTTTTGTGCATTTTCCTTCTTAGCATTCACATGTATATTAGATGGGACATAGTGATCTTTATTTTTCAATGGATTCTTATGTTTATTCTCACTTCCAAAGGACTTGGGATTTGTGGATGAATAAGGATGATATGACCGGTTTAGATGGATAGATGGGTGGAAATTCATCAAGGATGAGTGTCTTTGTTGATCTTGAGGCATGATGGGAGAGCTAGGAGTAGAAAATGTAGGAGATGAAGGAACATAAGGTCCTGATATAGATGGAAGGTTTGAAGGCTTTTTCTTTGATGGATGAGGACCAAGGATAGAATTAGGATATGCAAATGGATAGTGGAAAGGGATATTAAGATCTTTAGAGTGAGCAACATGGTCAAAGCCATCAATAGACTCATGAGTAGCTTTGATAGGAATACCATTTTTAATAGGAGCACTTGAAGCTTGAGCACAATTTTGAAGTGGATATGGAGAAGTAGAACATGAGGGGATGCTTTCATCTTGACAAGCAGCTTTGGATAGCATAGGAAGAGAACTTTTCTCATAATTTTCAGTAAGCTCAAGGGAGATAATGGGAGTGTTATCTTCATCATACTTGGGGGATGGAAAAGACATAGGATATGGAGGGGTGAAATTTTGAAGAAGATGAAAGGGTGCTTGATCTTGATCTTTCTTGACATTTATAGCTTTTTCTTTTTAAGACTCCTCTTGACAAGGAGCCACTTCTAAGGACAAGGGAGAATGAAGAGTGAATGGAGTAGTGCTTGGATATTTAGGCTTAGTAGCATGGAAAAGGTTTGCAACAAAGTGAAGGTTAGCTTGAGTTTCTTTTAGAGGTAGTCCTTGAGGATAGGCATAGTGTTCGTGAAAAGCATAAGGTTCTTTATTTGATAGAGGCATGTTAGAAAGATTTGAAGTATTAGGAGGTGCATGAGTGTTGGAAGAATTGGATGTATCAAGGAAACCATCACTAGACATAGGTTTGTTAATATGATCTTTCTCAAGAAAAGTATCCTCGTCACATGAGTCATTAGAGGTATCAAAAATCCCATTATCAATAAGATCTTGGAGTTTATGTTTTAGCTCAATGCAATCTGAAGTACTATGCTCATTATGTTGGGATAAGCACTATAGATATCCAAGAATGGGTTTCCATATGAGCTAGACTTTGGTAACGTGATGAGCTTGGTGCCAAGAAGTATTTGCAAAGTGTCATCATAAGAATCTTCCAAGGGAGCAAAAGCTCTATCAAAAGTATGTCTAGAGTCCTTTTTTTGTTTCTCAATGAACGGCATGCATCCATGTCTTCATCATTGTCATGGTCAAAGTTAGGTCCATCATGGTATCTTGGAATAGGCTTAAAGCAGGTATCACTTTCTTTCTCTCTAAGGAGGTCTTTAGATCTAAAAGATGAAGACATTTGATGTCTTGGAGTAGAATATGTAGACTGTGAAGAAAATGACCCATGTGTATGTAAAGGTCTTAAGGGAGAATCATTTAAGAATGCAATCTTCTCCTCTAACCTTTTCTCAAGTTTAGACTTCATTTCTATCATGTGCTTAGAGAAATGAAGGTAAGAAAGATCATTTGTCTCTTCTAGTTCTTTGTATTACGCATGTAGGTATTGAAAGTTTTTAGTGGCATGGAGGATATCATGATCATCTATATTTGGTTGAGGTTTGGTAGCATAAGCTTTGAATACCATAGTGGTAGACAAATAATCAAGCATGAAGGAGACTAGAGGAAGCTAATAAGGTGACACAAGATAACTTGATGTCCAAACCAAAGAGGTACAGTGTTCACTTGCCAAAATAGTAAAGATAGAGTAAAGTGACTTGTCAAGAAAGTGTCTAAGAAACTTACAACACTAGTGACTCAAGTCAAGATCTAGGCAAGAAGGCAAATAGCCAAGTAGGTAGAGCAAGCAGGGTGACGAGTGAACACCTTTCCCAACCTAAGAGTGCAGTCAAGAAATCAAGGTAACCATTTCAACAAAATGATAACTAGCAAGAGGACATAGACCATGAAGATAGAAAGACCAAGAGCAGTAAGACCAAAGAGCCACTTTAAGCATGTTCAAGCACTAGAGACATAGAAAAGAAAAATAAAATGATGAGACTCCCCTTAGCAAGCAACATAAGAAAAATGTTAAGACTTGATGCTTTGACTTGGTTGACAAAGTTTGACAATAGTTGATAGCTTAGCAAATTTGATGTTCAAAAGCAATTTCTTTCCAAGCAAGATAGTGACACATGGAGTAGTCTTCAAACAATCAAGCAAGGGACAAAGCAACCTTGCATGATACAAGCATATGTGAGGTCTTAAAAGAAAGCCCTAGAACTATCGTCATGTGCATGTTCCAAAGATTTCCACAGGTCTAGCACATTCGAGAACACATCAAACAATATCTACTTAGAAGTCATGGTTCATTACTCAACAACTTGGCCCACACTTGATGCTCCTTGACCTCACATCAATTGGTTTCCCACAAGAGATATTGGCTTTGTCATGGAAGTGTCATAAGCACAACCAAGGGAACACATATGGTGAGTGTAAAATCTTGGGGTGATCCGAGTAATCCACTAGGATTGATCCTTGCACCAAGAAGTTGAGTGGCAAAATAGGGTAGCCACTAACTTAGGGTGTTTAAAAAGGGTTTCGTTCATAACACTCCTCTTGCTCTTGAGACATGACACCTCACCTTGAGATGAGTAACTGGTCTCGCGACCACACAAGTACCTTAAGCATTCCTCCCTAGTGATCTCCTCATGGTTGCAATCCCACAAGCAATCACACTAGGTAAGACAAGTGCTATGTCTACCAAGATTTTGTGTCCTTGATAGCCTTGAGATTATAGTGAGTTGGAATAGCCAGGTAATTTGCTTATCCCCACTTGGGTCGCTCTTCTCAGGTTGTCCGAGAGTAAGCCCACTAAAGGATTCTAACTAAACATTGAGCGGATCAACTTTTGGAGGTCAAGATTTCTGATTCACCTCAAGGGTGAAGAGCATAATCTCCTATTCCAATTGCTTCACCCAAACACACCAAGAAGAGTTAATTACCCACTTGCTTTCGAAATCCAGAGGTGGGTCAAGATTTTTGATTCACCGCAAGGTTGAAGAGCATACTCTCCTATCACCAAGGAATCCCATTTACAAGTTTAATGTGCCTAATAAATGAAAGCAACTAGTATAATGCCACACTTAAAAATGAAAGGAAAGAACAAGCATTTTGTTGTTTTGGTTTTTATGCTTTGGGCAACCCTACAAATAAGTGTCAGTAGCCCTTGCACATTTGAAGCTTTGACATGCGTTCTATTTAGAAATGAAATGAGAAACTCCCTACAAAACAACCAAGGTTAGAGCATAATAACCAAGTAAGACCTGCAACACAAAGTGGTTAGTTGCCTCAAAAAATCCAAGTTATTTTCCAACCAAGTATATGCAAAGAAAGTGCAAGTTAATCACAAATGCTCTCAATTTTACTTTTTGCTTTTGACCTAGTCGACAAGATTGGATTTGTTTTCTATGATTTTAGATCCAAAAATAGAAGTTCAAAGAATAGACCCCTAGTAAAAGCCAGAGAGCTTTCCAAAAATGCAAGAAATTCAAAAAAATCTCTTCATTTGTGCCCTAGGGACCCATTTTGTCAAAATAAACTAGATTTATCAAATCGAGTTTTTGGGCCCTAATATGACCTCTAAATTCAAACTAAAAAGAATGGACCACCTCTAGAATTTAAAGAGCTTTTCAAAAATGTAATTTTTTCTGAAAAAAAATGCTGATTTGCGACCAAAAATGACTTTTTATGAAAAAAAAGAAGAAAATTTCATAACCGATGCAAATCAAGTCAAAATGATCTAAAAATTGGACTGCGACATGTGTGATGCATTCCCAACTTGAAAAAAAAAATTCAGATCCAAACTCAAAGAGGTTTGGAAGATATGCTCAAATCTTTCAAAACTAGGGTTTTGGCCTTCAAACAAATCTGCACAAAGGTTAGCCTTAAAACCAAAGTAAGAAACATGCAAAACCACTTGATTAGATCCAAGAATTTGCTGTAAAAAAACTAGAAATGGTAATGTAATAAAAATGCAAGCAAGAAAATGGAGCTAGAAACTTGCTTCTAGCCCCACGGTGGATGCCAAAAATGTACACCAAAAAGAGTGCACTTCTCCAAACCCTTCTATCCAAGGTTTTCCATGGGTTGGAAAGCTTGAATGCCGGTTTAGAGCTCCCTAATCATGGAGTGCAAAAGCATACAATGAACACAAAATGGCTCTCAGCTGAGCCTTAGAGATGTAGCCTTTGCTAGTAAACCATGAAATGAGAGATTCTTTGAGCAAGAGCAAGAATGCAAATGTCATAGAACCTTTGATGCATGCAATGCAAAATGCACTATGCTAAAATGGAATGCACAATGCAACTAAGCTACACACATGGAAATATTACAGCCATCTGAATTGAACTATGTGTTCTAAGCTACTTGCAAAAAAGGAACTACACTACGTGCAAGCTAAGCTAAGATGCAATGCAACAAAATGCCATGAATGTAAAAGATGGAAACAAGAAGATGATACACTCCACAAGAAGCTCTCAAGCACTCCAATGAAAATCCTGCAGCATAACAATACTCGGGAGTGTGGATCCTTTGGGAAGGAGATAGCTCTCTCTTTTAAAGTCGTACTGACGGTGGAGATCAAGATGAAGACGGTGGATGATCAATGGTTGAATTTGAAAATGAGGGGGAATCCATGTGCACACATAAGTCAACCAATAGAATATAAGTTGACTTGTCACATAAGACAAAAAAGTCTCAAAAGCCTTTTCTTTTAATTGAGAAAATAGGAAAAGGACTTTATGTGTGCACTTTAAGTGGGTTAGAAGAATGGGGTCTTTTATTTAATTAAAAGGGGACATATTCTTTTAATCAAATAACAAACTTAGGATAACATAGTCAAACTATAGGTTATAATCAAATTAATTGATTATTAGCAATTTGGTCTAGGTAAATGATTAATTAATTTAGCCAAAGTGCTGAGAAGGGGGCTAATAGTCTAGATGACCATTTTTAGGTGATTACACGTACCATCCCCACTAGGGTTTTCCCTTTGATCAAGGGTTTCCCTAATTAACATATTTGGTGTTAATTGTGTATATCTTGTTATGGTTTATGATTATATTGCTCATATGGTTAAAGTTTAATAAGGTTGATAATTGTGATATTAGTTGGATAACTGATTCAAACCCTCGCCCAACCCCCTCCCCCCCCTCTCAGTTATATTGTTGGACTATATATTCTAACAACGTGTTGTAGCCTGACATGTATGAAGGCATGCATGTTGCCAACTAACCATAATTGGATTTCTACTTGAATAAAATTAGATCTATCATTGTTCACTTAATATATTATCATTTTCCATTGTTTCTACTCGTGTATCATGATTGGACATATGTCTTTGAGGTCCTTCCATTCATGACTGCATCACTAGACCTCTTAAGGATCTTATTTAGCCAACACAGATCCCTTTCCAAACCCATTCTCTAACAAAAAATGTCTCTTTGTCTTCCTACTTCAACTTTGTTTTCATCAAACATATCATGTTTGGTTTCTCTTTATCAAGAAACCTTTTGATTAGGCAATGCTTCTAAAGGGCATTCAAACTCCTTACATTCAATGCAAGGGGCAAATTGCTACCCAATAGAGAACAAATCTCTCCCATATCTCTACCTGGTTTGGTCCTTTATATTCCTTGTCATCTCCACCACTTCTTGAGTATAATTTATGCCTTTAGTTTTCTTAATTCTTGTATTAGACTTCTTGGATTTTGATTTATGCTAACTATGAGTTTGTTTGTCTATAATCCCCACCTATTCTTTGAAGCCTAACAAGTCCTCTTCTTCTTATAAGAAAAGGTGTCCATCCTTTCCCAAGCAACCCCAACTTTGGGAGTCCTTATTCTCCTTCATTAGGGATATCTTATATCCTTAAATGTCACAGTGGAATCTCCTCCAACTTCTCCTCCACTAAGCCCATCTCTCATAACTTCTACATTTTCAACAAACTTGTCCAATCTTCCACCTCCCACCATAATGTTGTTCCCTTAATTCACTTTACCCAAAATACCTCTTCCTCTGGGCTTGCATAGAGGTTGAGTTAACCATTTGATGATCATTAGGATTAGACAAATTCATCTTCTTATCTAGCTTACAAAGGTCGACCCCACTATTTAGAGAGATGTTAAGACCCTTTTCTTATGACTTTTTAAAGGCATCTATACCAATCAAACTTGATGTTGCTCTTTAGATGCTAGCTCCTCTTTCTCTTGTACAAATTTATTACCACTTATAGGCCTTTCCTCTGTGGCCATTCCCCTTCGTTGATTACTTTAAAGATACCACCACACCATGATCCTTTGACATAACTAGAAGCTTATCTTCTAGCACATTCTACACAAAACCCTTGCCTTTTTAATATGCTAAACACTCCCCTGTCTTATGAGCCCACTCTCTACATTTCTTGCATTGTTCCATAATCTCATCTACTTTGATACATTTCTACCATATGCCCTTACACAACCAAATCTCTATAGCGTGAGGGAGTGGAGGGTGGAGTCTCCAAGTGATACAAATCCTCATGTATGATACAAATCCTCATGCACATGCTATGATTTGTTTTTACTATGGCCTCAACTGATTTAACAAACTTCCCCAACTTGTCCCCTATAATCTTTAATGCCCTCATACCAATTACATTCATGCCAAAGGTCATAAAGTTTCACCCAAATTAGCAACTCCCTTCATAATTGCTTACTTTGGATTAAAGTCTAGCATCCATTCTTTAATAAAAAACCCTTTCTCTCCCATCATGAAAAGCCCATTATAAATGACCCATAGTTTCTCATGCATACTACCTACAATGACCAAGTAGAAATCTTTTGACAAGCATTTGAGGGAGTAAAATGAGAATCCCAGTTCTCTTCACACCATTTTCAAATTTAGAAAAAAATCAACCACTCACCCCCCCATGTCATAAAGAAGACTCTCTCCTTGTAGATGTTGATATTGCTTTTCCTCTCCACAAAACCTATTCTCATCATGACCACCCTATTATCCACATCCACCAACTTCTCCTTGGCGACTTGATCAGGAACAAAAGGATCTTTGAGCCTCTATACTTTCCCTTTGATCTTCTTCAAGTCATCATTGTTTTTGCTCAAAATCCTCAAAAAAGCCCATCTACTTGGATTAGGGCCCTTTTCTTTCCCTCCATTTGTAGAAAATTTCTAAGAACTCCCCTCACCTACCTTTTGTAATGTTGCTCATACTTGCTTTGGTGATCACCATGCTTGTCTGGAGACCCAATTTTTGATGTATGTATTTTGATTAAACCCTTTGTAAAAATATTGCTCCTCAAAACCATCGATGCCCTCTTTGCTTCTCCATTTTTTGAGTACACAACTTTTATGTAAATAGTTTATATGACTACTAAAATCTACTTGTAACCAATAGATTTTGTCACTATTGAATCACTCCACTTTCATTATGAACACTTAGAAATCCTACCCAAAAATAATATTTTAATTCGAATATACTCTCTAAAACATATCATTTGAAGTCAACTATAATATCAAATTTATATTAAAAAAAAAAAAAAAAATACATGATCAAATTTAAATGCAAATCTCAAAATTTTAATAAAAATAAATTTGTAACATCATGATTGAATCTTATACATCAAAAGCTACAATAGTTTATACATTTATCTTTCAAAAATTTAAGTAATTAGTTTAAGCTATGTTCTCTTGATAAATTTGCATTTAGCTTAATGCATCTATTTAGTCTTACATAATTTATGTAAAGCGATATTATTCTTAATTTTTTTAAATAATTTTTTATAATTATAATTTTTTCTTAAAGTGAGGCAGTCCTTGTAGCTTAAATAATATTTAGTGGAAGCCCTAAACCCCCATGTGTTGGCTGTTCGAGGGCGAAGGAAAGGAGAGAACATCTGTGAGGATTGCTAGCGTGGGGTACAAAGGCAATCATGGTGCGTATGTGTTTCGTTTGCTGCTATCAGCTAAAACAATGGATGCTTTGCTGTTTACCCAGCGCTGTTTTCATGCTTTGAATGCCATCAGATGAATGTTTTTAATCCTTTGTATTTTCCTTAAGGGCTACTTGTGCGCATATGTTTTGGTTATATACCTAGTAATCTGTCTGTCCTCGTAAAACCGTCGAGACATGCTTGGTGTATTTTATTAGTATTGCACTGCAATGATTTTTTGCCTACTTCAATTAGGAATATAGTTGTACTTTCGTTGAGATCCAACTTGTAATTATTTTCTGCGTATTTTGTCCAAGCGCTATTCAATCTTTCCGTTATTGCATCTCATTGTTTAACCGTTGTTTTGTAAAGTACTGGTTAAAAAGGTTTCTCGTAATCAAGAAAATATATTGAATTAGAATGATAAGAATTAAGACACTGCAGCAAATTTCCAATGATATTTCCCAGAGATTTTGATAATCTTGTAGTTTTATCTTCAGATTATTTTTCTTTTTCCACTATACATAAAACTTCTGGCTTAGCGGAAACCTAAGTGGCCATTCCAGGCCAAAGGAAAATACCAAACAAATTAAATTATAATCTAAATGCTGTTGTCTTAACACAGCCGAAAGCATACAGAAGACAGTAAATATAGCAGACAAATCTCAAGTTTTACATTTTCACATATCCTGCCTGTCAAACCTCACAAAATTGTCTTACTTGAATATTCGTCCATCAAGATTAACCTCTAGGAGGCAGAAAATTTAGGAGAAAAATCTTAAGATTTTCAGGTTCTGTCATCCTGCTTGTCGGTCAAAGATCACACAAATCTCAGTGAAATAAATACATCAAAGGAACAAGCAGACAATAAGGCACAATTTTCATCACTAAGCTAAAAACCACCCCAAGAGCAATCCCTCCATCCCAAGAGGTAGAAATCTCCAAAACTGTTGTTCTCAAAGCAAATAAAAAGTAGACTTGAGCATACAGATACCAACCTGTAGATCTGATGGGAAAGGATGTGCTCTATTGTCCATTGGGTGTCCTCCCCAGTTGCTTCGTGAGCTTCCAACTGTAGCTTCTCTATGTATAATTTCTTCTTCTTGTGCTTATTGGGCTTTCACTCACAGTGAACAAAACCCTCCATGCCTAAGTCACTCACAGTGAACAAAACCTCTTGAGCCAACTAAAGATCCCATAGAAGGATGCTCTTATCTCCTCCTTACAAGGACTAGAGGATAATATTCAACTTCTTTGAAATTTCTTTTCCAGCCTTTGGGACATCTTTTAGGGAGGTAGTTAAAGAAATGCTAGAGAAAGGTGAAAAAACATCCACACTTTTTGTTGAAGTTCTTGTATACGAGAGAACTATACGAGAATTATACCTTTGATTATAGTCATGATCTTCTTTGAAAGACTATTTTAATGATGGATTGCAACTTCGCTTCCTATTCATTTGTTTTGATCTTGGTTCAAATCTTTCACACTCTTTGTAATTGTTCTATTTTACTTCAAGCTGGGCTCGAATGGTGAAAGTTCTTGGCTTTCGTTCTTCCTAAGCTAAAGCTGTTCGATGTTTCTTTGTTTTGTTGTGTTGCCTTCTTGCATTCGAAGGAGTTTATTCTTGGCGTCAATGAGTGTTGACAAGGCACCGATGTTGTCTATATTATGTTGTTAGAGTAATTGTTACTTTATGAAATGGGAATTTTATTATGAGCTTCATTGGTCCTTGCCTTGTTGGTGTCAACTCTTGGTTATCATTGAGCCTTATCATTGTTGGTTTCATATTTGTGGTATTATGTTAAACCAATATGGTAATTTGTCTTAATTGCGAGACTTTTTCAACTTCTGAGAGGTCTCCCTGATTATTTTACGAAAAATCAAATGTGGCTTATTATTATTTATACCGTGTGAAGAAATTGGAACTTATTATAAGGTTAGAAGTTTTTAAATTTTTTATTATGAGCTCTTAGCTTCTTTCAACGTGTTTAATGTATGTGTATTTATGTATATGTATTTTGGAAGTCTCTTCTTTTGAGAAGAATTGAGGAGATTCTTGTATCTCTTATTATTCTGTCTCATAGTCAAGTAAAAGAATTGAGAATAAACGATCTTATTGATTGATTGTGTTGAAGACATCAATCATAAGCAAGAACTATTTTATTGTATTAATTTTGAGATATGAATAGAGGAACATTTTGGGTGTGATTGGGTTTTTCCCCTGAGTAGGAGGGTTTTCCTTAGGATAAATAATTGTGTTATTTCTTTGTATATTTTACCGAGTTTCTATTTATTGCACGTGAGGCTATTTTGGTTTAAAACATTAATTTGGTATTAGAGGGGGTCTAAGGAAACAATTTGAACCAAAATAAGACATTTGGATTCATAAAGAATCATGATTTCTAATGCATGTCGAATATGCTGATGCAATGAGGGGTTCGTATGAGAGTGTTTGAAGAGCCTTGGAGGGTAGAATCTCTAATTAAGCTTTTTATCTGGAAGGATATGTTTCGTTTTTTTAGTCTACCTGCACTATAACTATGTGATAGCGAAAGACCTATTGATGTATTGCAAGGAAATTTAGGCCATGAAGAGACGTTTCCAAGGTGGATCGAGAAGGAATGAGAGGATGAGAAATTTCATGCAAAGTCACACAGGTTGTAGAAATGAACATGGGGATGATGCTTGTAGTCATGGGATTGAATTGATGGCACATAACTTCATTAAAGAGGAAAAATCTATATAAACTATCATTGCGACTAGTTTCTTCGAAGAGGAAGAAATGACATTTAGAGGGAGACTATTTAGTTGCATAAATCAAATTCAGAGGGAGCTTGTGTAGTAGAGGGAGAGTGCCGAGTTCTTTGCAGGGGATCAACAAGCTCGTGTAGTAGTGTGATTGCAAAAGTTGTTTGTTTGGTCAATCATTGTAATCAACTCTTTTATTGTGATAATCAAAGCAATGGGAATGTTGTCCTTGTTGAGAGAGAGTCTGGGATGAGAGAGTCTTAGCTTCAGTGATTTTTATACATATAATCTAGTGAGATCTTCTCTGCAAGGAAGTTCGAGGTGCAATCCTTTGTTAATGAGTTCTTCTCTGCAACAGAAGTTCAAGGTGCAATCCCTTGTTAATGAGTTCTCTGCGAGACAAGTTTGAGGTGCGATCCCTTATTAACGAGTTCTTATTTGCAAGAGAAGTTTAAGTTGCAATCCCTTGTTTATGAGTTCTTCTCAACAATATAAGTTCGAGGTGTAATCCCTTGATAATGAGTTCTTTTATGCGAGAGAAGTGTGAGGTGTAATCCCTTATTAACTAGTTCTTCTTTGCGAGAGAAGTTTGAGGTGCAATCCCTTGACAATGAGTTCTTTTTTGCTAGAGAAGCTTGAGGTACAATCCCTTATTAACAAGTTCTTTGCGAGAAGTTCGAGGTGCAATCCCTTGTGAATGAGTTCTTCTCTGCGAGATAAGTTCAAGGTGCAATCTCTTGATAATAAGTTCTTTTTTGTGAGAGAAGTTCGAGGTGAAATCCATTGTTATAGAGTTCTCTGCAAGAGAACTTTGAGCTGAAATTTCTTGTTAATGCATTCTTCTTTGTGAGTGAAGTTTGAGGTGGAATCCCTTGTTCCACCATGTGGGAGTAGCCATGGTGGATGTCATGTGGGAGATTACATGACATTTTTATGTTCTTCTAATCTTAGGGAGTAGCATTGCTGAATGCTACACTGAGATGACAATATTATTTGTGTTGAGGTTCTTATTGACATTTTCTGTTGGAGCTCCTTATGTTGGTTATGAAGAATCTCTCTCTTGCTAAGCGGGAGAGTTGAAGTTCATGTAGCTGTGAGAGAATTATACATCTGATTAATGTATGATCTTCTTTGAAAGACATTATAAATGATGAATTGTAGCTTTGCTTCCTTTTCATTTGTAATGGTTTTGTTTTACTTTAGGTTGGGCTCGAATTGTGAAAGATCTTGGCTTTTGTTCTTCCTAAGCTACCACTGTTTGATGTTTTTCAGTTTCTTGTGTTGCCTTCTTCCATTCAATGGAGTTTATTCTTAGTGTAGATGAGTGCTCACATGGCATTGGTATTGTCTATGTTATGTTAATAGAGTTATCATTGCTTAATGGAACGTGAATTTTTATTATGAACTTCATTGATCCTTTCCTTGTTGGCGTCAATTCTTGGGTATCATTGATCCTTGTTACCATTAGTTTATTCTTGAAGCGTCAATTTCATATTTGTGGTATCGTGTTGTTCCATAATGGCATGCAATTTGTCTTTGATATAATCTTTTTAACTTTCGAGAGATCTCCTTGGTTATTTTTGAAAAATCAAACTTGGCTTATTATTATTCATGTTGAGTGAAGAATTGTAATTATTATTGAGTCAAATGTTTTTGAAGTTATTGATTATGAGCTCTTAGCTTCATTAAGCATGTTCAATGCATTTATATTTGTCTATATGTACTTTGGAAGTCTCTTTTGAGAAGAATTGAAGAGATTCTCATATCTCTTGTTTTTCTGTCATTCATAGTCAAGTACAAGATCGGAGAATAAACAATCTTATTGATTGATTGTGTTTTAGACATCAATCATAAGCAAGAATTGTGTTGATATTAAGATCTGAATAAAAGGATATATTTTGGGTGTGTTTGGGTTTTCCACTCAAGTACAAGGGTTTTCCCAAGGTAATTAATTGTGTTAGTAGTATGTATATATTTTTTTGAGTTTCTATTTAGTTTATGGGATGCTATTTTGGTTCAAAACATTAACACTTTCTCCAAATGAAGTCTCCCCATGGATACATGCAAAGTGTAGACCTTTAAAATCAACATGGTGCTACACACCTTGACATAGGTGCTAGGACATCCCTGATCTGGATCCTTACGACCTTCTTATATTGGCATCTTAATAGTTTTTGGCAATCTAACATTAACACTTTCTCCAATTGAAGGCTCTTTTTGGATACATGCAAAGAGTAGACCTTTCAAATCAACATAGTACTCCACACCCAGACATAGACGCGAGAAGGACATTCCTGATCTGGATCCATTCTCACGGAGGAAACAATCTTTTTATATTGGCATCTTAATATTTTTTTGGTAGTGTACAAAGTAGAGGGTGATTCATTTGATCTAAAAAGGAACATTTGTAAAGTTCACCTTTGTTGGATCAAAATAAGGGAACCACCAATACAAGAACAATATAGATCTTACATAGAACTGTGACCCTTGATTCCATACAAATTTCTCATCTTCCTTTGAGTTGAATTGAATGAGAAATAAGCCTTTTAGAAGGGCGAGAAAGAAGGAAGGTCAATCTCAGGCCAAGAAGCTAGTATCCATCTAGAGAAGTCAAACTCATTGAAGCTCTCCACAGACTCACCCTTTGAAGAAATGCTTGTTTCTTTTGAGGAAAAATAAAAAAAACACATTCCTTGAGGATAGGTAGGAGTAAGATTAGCCATTAAGGGAGAAGAGATGCCCCCAAGCAAAAGTACGGGAAAATTTGACACTCACCATAAAGAGCATCAAACACCAATTTGTGAACACGTGTTTAGGATAAGCTAGCGTTGAAGCTTTAAGTAGAATTGAGGGAGGAGCACTTGGATTTTTTGAAGTTTGATAAGGACAGGGAAGTATAATTATGGACTTGATTGCTCACATTCTTGCGAGCCCCAAAAACCATTCTTTATGTAACCATGCTAAGCTCAACTTCTTACTAGTACATTTGCCAATCGCCAATATGGTTTAATTTGTTGGTCCTCTAGAAGTTGAACCTGCACATCCTCCACCTCATGCACAACATCTTCAACATATTTGCTAGAGATGTTGCATGAATTACGTCTATTGTGAGTGTCCTCCAAACAAAATTGCAAACTTTTGAACATCTTTTCAACTTTTTTTTTTGAGCAATTGAATTGGATTGTGTGCAACTTTTATTGTTCTAGTTATATTTTATACTGAAGACCAATTGCAGTTGTGGGTTTTTAATAATAATTCCATTTTATATTTTTACCAGTAAATGCTTTTGACATGAAACTAAGAATCAGCGAGGTCACAAATGGGGGATATCATCCCCAACATGACCACTCAATGATAACACTGGATAATGGGGTTGAACCTTAATAGCAAGAGTGTGAACAACACAACTTAACCATTACATCATGCCAATAGTGGCAATTTTTTTTGATCGGTAAGGGGCTGAAGCCAAGGTTAATTATTATTGTTCTGTTGTGATTAATTATTATGAATATTAGTTAAGCTCATTTAGATTCAAACCCAAGACCTCCCAGATAAGAGGCTCACAATTTACTGTTGTGTTGTAGGCTCTTGCCTCATGCCAATAGTGGCAATTACAATTAGTTAAATAAATTAATATATTTATTAACTTTTATGATACATGCATTAATATTAATATTATACATGTTAATATACTTTTAATAATATACACATCAATATAGATATTTTGATCGGTAATCACTTTTTACTAGAACTTTAAACCAATGGGGACCTCATCCCTACGGTAATATTATGGCTGCCGAGGTATTGACACCTCCTTGATTGTCATTCTATTTTAAACTACCTTCTCTAGCTCTCCATTGTATACCATACTCCAAATCCATTCGCACTCCAATTATTGCCACCTTATGACTCACTACCACATCCCTTGGTCCCCTCCAATACACTAGTCATAACCTTTACTTTTGTACACCAATCTTCACCTCTTCTCCTTGTGCTACACCATCCGCCAGGGCATCCACCGTGTCATATCACTGTTTTTCCTACCACTGCTAGTGACCCATACTTTGCCACCTTAAGTTCCTTAGCATATACGTCATTGCACTCCCTATGCGTACTCCTCACTCCTTTAGACTGAACATCAACCTCTTTGCACCTATGTTTGCGCCACACTTCTTCCTAAAGTCTCCTTCAAGGATTTTAACTTGAGATGCCCCTCACGATAGGGTTTGCAACCACTTTTGTGCTATGGGCTCATGCCCAACATACATATCAATATTAATAATAAATATTTGAATATATTATGTAATGTTGATATAATATTATTAATATATCGAAAAACACTAAATATTATGTAATAATATTTTGATAATATAAAAAATGTAAATAATAAAAAATTAAATGTAAGCTACGTATCTATCTATAACTGTTATGCCTTGAAGGTAGAAAGTAACTGTCCATAAAGTCATAAACTCCTCTTTCATGTATAATACAACCCGTTCATCCGAGAGTGTTGCAAAGATGAACAAGTTGGCATTATGTAAAATTGCCTAAATAGAGGGTCAATTCATTACATTTGTTTTTTTATAAATCGTCAATGCAAGAAGGTGATTGGAAAGAAATTTTAGCAGATGAGCCTTTGTTGTGACTTAGCCAATTAGAAGGGTACCTGATTCATCCATAAAGCTCTATGCAACATCACAAGACTTCACTTGTGGAGAAAGCATATGCAAAATTCATTTCCTCACCATGCATTGTAGATTGTAGATCTAGATGTGAAGCAATTTTCTTTGATAGATTGAAGCTAAGAATTTTTTGCAACTTAATCTCCATGACAAACTTTTTATGAAACATTTTATAACTTTTCGAACAATATGTTTAGTAAATGATCAGCAATGATATTGGAAATATTCAACTTAAAAGTATAACTTTTGAATGATTTCTTTTGGATTGCCCATATCACGGCTAAGGGGTTGCACTCATCCATATTAATATAATAGCAAAAATTACATATACGAGTAGCCATACCTGTTGGTCTAACCAGGATATCCCAATCCACAACTCTCTAGGCATAAAAAAAATTCCTCTATATATTTGTCTGTTCCGTGTTAAAATTTAGACATTTTGTTCTCTTATATAGCAACGTACTTTTAATTAAGTTATATTTCAACCTGCTTCTATTTGTATTCTACTACTTTAACAAACATAGTCACCAAGCATCTTATTGAAAATTGAGGGCATGCCTTCCACCCTTGTTTTGTGCAGCCTCCCCAACAACGCTCCTTTCCTTCATTGGACATTTTGGTCCACATTTTGCCTAATTCTGCACATTGAACTTTGAAGCCACCAAGTCCAATGTTTTCTTCACAAACATTAGACTCCTTTGAACAACCTACCCTCGATGTGGAATAGTGGTGTACATGACAGAGATGATAAGGGGGGAGCCTTTCAATTACCCTTCCATCGAGATTGCATAGTAGTTCTTTGGTTACAAATTTGTCTTCCATTCAACTTGTCAAATTCTTCCCTAGTTTCATCCAGAAATGACTCTTGCACCAGGCCTTGGCAAAGCGCATTTGCCATTTCTTTGGATTCCCCTGCATTTAGCAGAGTAGTCAGAAACATGGCCGATATGGCTGAGTTTACCTAGTAATAGTGATTAGTCCAAAAAAACTCCTCTCCTAACACCATTTGAATTCATGGATCACCAGGTCATGATCGGACTGGAAGGCATATCTCAATCTCCTCTCATAGACCTTCCCAAGAATGCCATTCGTCTCTTCTTGGTAACTTGTCAGAATGTTGCATCCATTTCTTTGACATCTATCTTATTACAATAATAGATAAGACGTCTATTATTAGTTAATGGTTATCTTGTAAATATCTTTAGCTTTAGTTTGCTTTCGTTTTTTGCTTTCTCTGGAATAGAATGTTTCTATTCTTTACGATCGTTTCCTAAGGAAACATCGTCTCTTCCTTTTGTATAAATTGACCTTTCGGTCTCTGTTATTAATAAGCAAGTATTTACCAATTACCTCGTAATATGGTATCAGAGCTAAATACTTAAATTTTTTCGGAAAAATTTATAATTTCTTCTTGAAATTATTTGTTTAAATTTTTCCAAAATTATTTCAGCTAATTTCTCCAAAACCCACCTAGGGTTTTTCTGCTTGGAGAAATTCCCGAATTACGGGTCTGCAAATCGCGTGGAAATCGTGGCCATTTTTTGGAGACTCGCATTTTTGGGGTGAAAATCTGCATGTTTTTGTATCAAATCTTCATGCTCTTAGCCGTCTCAGTATGTCATCGTGCTCTGGGAAGCATATTCGACCATTTTTCATCAAGAAATCTGAAGTTTTTTCAAGCTTTTTTCAGCTAGGGCCTTATTTTTCGAAACCCTAATTTTTGGGGTCCAAAATTTTTTTTGTTTACAAATTCTTGGTGGGTTTTTCGAGAGCTCAACTGGGTTGTCGTCCGTTTTTTCTGGGTGCCTCGATTTTTGTGCCTCAATTTTTGAGCCAGCAGATTCAAAAAACAACAGCAGATTCCTTTTGGGTTTTTCGAGCTCTCTTTTGGGTCATTCTCTGATTCTTCTGGGTCTTCCGTATTTTGCCTCGAAGAACGTGCCTCCACAGATTTTCACAAATTTTCATTGAAAAACGTGCCATGGCATCTCTGACAAATATTCTGCTCGAGCATAATTCCAAATTCAATGGTCGCAATTATGGAACCTGGAAGCAGCGCATCATCGCAATCTTCGAATATCGAAACACCGATCAACTTGTTCTGGGTGTTAAGCAGCGTCCGACTTCTCCGGGTCCTGATCAAGATACATGGGATCTGAACATTCGAGAGGCAGTAATGCTTCTCAAACTATCCGTAGCTGATGACCAACTTTCTCAGATTCCATCCGGCAAGACAGCGGCCGAAATCTGGACACATCTAAAAGGTCTTCATGAGACTTCCGACAAGAGCAGAGCCTTCTTTCTGAAAAACACTTTGTTTTCTATTGTCATGGATGAGCGCACCTCGCTCCAGGCACACCTGAATCGGATTCAGGAAATCCGTGATCAGTTACTTGCCATCAGTCGCAAGATGGAGGAAGAGGATATTGTGGTAATCACTCTTCGGAGTTTACCAAATTCCTATGAGCATTTTATCGAGACTCTCAACATCACATCTACTGGTGTTGATCTAAAGTTCACTGATCTCTGCACCCTGCTACTTCAGCAAGATCGGTGGAAACAACAGTTCGGTAGCAGCTTCAGTTCCACCTCCACTGAGCAAGCCTTTGCTGCGAAATCCTTTCAGAAGGATAAGGGCAAGTTTCAGCAACCATCTCAGCAGAAGTCTTCTGCTCCAGCATCCGATGGTACCAAAAAGAAGAACATTCAATGCAACTATTGCCACAAGTATGGTCACATGAAGGTTGCATGTCGGAAACGCTTAGCTGCCCAGTCTAAGCAATCAGGTTCACAACTCAAAGCGAACAGTGCAGACCACACTGAGCAGGCAGAATCAGCCTTTTACGCTTTCATGGCTAAAAGACCCGCAGATCATGTACAGTCATCTGCCTGGTACATTGATTCAGGTGCCTCTCGACATTTCACTCACCGCAGAGATTGGTTTATTGACTACCAGCCTTATTCAGATTCTGTTATCTTTGGTGGTGGAGAAGAGTACACGGTTGTTGGTAAAGGCAACATTCAAATTCAGTCTGTTGGGAGGAAGCTCATATTCCTTGATGTGTACTACGTTCCAGGGATGGAACTAAATCTACTCTCGGTCAGTCAGTTGCTGCGACATTCTCCACACTTGGCAGTCACCTTCAGTTCACATCAGTGCACCATCACTGATCGGGCGACTAAGTCTACTATTGCAGTTGGTCTTGAGGGTCATGGTCTTTTCAGACTTACTGATTCTGGTGATTCTCAGGACTTAGCTATGGCTGCTCAGCGATCTTCCATCAGCACACTTTGGCATCAGCGATATGGGCACTTAAATGTGCATTATCTCTCACAACTTGCTCGGGATGAGCTTGTTCTTGGTTTGCCAGAGATTCAAACCCAACACCTTGGAGTTTGTGACGCATGTCAAGCTGGGAAGCAACATCGCACACCTTTCCCCAGTGGCGATTCTTGGCGAGCTTCTCAAGTACTTCAGCTTGTTCATGCTGATATCTGCGGCCCTATGGCCACTCCTTCTATTCTTGGGTACAAGTATTTTCTGTTGTTTGTAGATGATTTCAGTAGAAAAATGTGGGTGTATTTCCTTAAAAAGAAATCCGATGCATTTATTGTATTTCAGAAGTTTAAACCCTTAGTTGAAAAAGAGTTTGGGAAATCTATTATTACTCTTAGATCAGACAATGGGGGGGAATTTTGTTCTAATGTTTTCTCCAGCTTCTTGGATACACATGGCATCCAACGCCAATTCACCACACCCCACACGCCACAACAGAACAATGTAGTTGAACGTCGGAACAGGACAATCACCGAGATGGCTCGTTCCATGCTCGAACATAGACATGTTTCGAAGCGTTTTTGGGCAGAAGCAGTTAACACTGCAGTTTATCTATTGAACCGGTCACCCACAGTGGCGGTCAAAGGTAAAACTCCAGAAGAGGCCTGGTCAGGTCGCAAGCCCAGAATCAGTCACCTGAAGGTTTTTGGCTCTCTTGCTTTTGTTTGGATCCCTGATGCTTCACGCACCAAGTTGGATGCCAAGAGTCAGAAACTGATGCTTGCTAGATATAGCAGTCTTCACAAAGCCTACCGCCTTATTGATGTTGAGACATCTCGTCTCATATACAGCCGCGATGTAGTCTTTGATGAGCAGCCAGGACCATTCATGCCTGTTTCTCCTGTTCCTGATCCAGCAGACCAGCCTATGCAGGTTCATGATTTGGGAGTTCGGCTTCCATTAGGTCCACCTAATGGGAGGGCTCCAGTAGCTCCTACAGCTCCAGTCTTGCCAGTGATACCTGTACAGCTACCTCCGGCTTCTCCTGCAGGATCACCTCGTTTTGAAGATGCTTCACCTGAGTTTGATCCAGATTCTTCTGATCAGGATCCTGCTGATCAAGCATCTCCTAGTACTACTGTTGGTCATTCTCCTCTCCGGCCTAAGTGGTGGGCTAAGACACTTGCTGATCTTCATGATGATGAGCTCATTGATGGGAGAACTACTCGAAAAAAGAGCAAAACTATAGATTCTGTTAACTTTGCTCTTATGGCCAACATTCACAGTGTGTTTGAACCTCAAACATATTCCGAGGCTAAAGGAATTCCAGAGTGGGAACAGGCCATGCAATCTGAACACTAGAGCCTGCTGAAGAACAACACTTGGGTCCTTTTTGATCTTCCCCCAGGAAGAAACCCATTAGCTGCAAATGGGTCTACAAAATCAAATACAAATCAGATGGTACTTAGGATAAGTACAAAGCTCGTTTAGTGGCAAAGGGCTTTTCTTAGCGTCAGGGCATTGATTATGAGGAGACCTTTGCTCCTACTGCAAAGATGAGCACCATCAGATTAGTCTTAGCCATGGCAGCACAGTTTGGCTGGAAGGTCCATCATATGGACGTAAAGAGTGCTTTCCTGAATGGTGATCTCCATGAAGAGGTCTACATGACGCAGCCTCCTGGTTTCAAGGTTGCTGGTAAAGACCATCAGGTTCTCAGATTGGTAAAAGCTCTCTATGGTTTGAAGCAGGCCCCTCGGGCATGGTACATCAAGATTGATACGTACCTCAGTGATCAAGGCTTCAAGAGGAGTTCTTCAGACTCAAATCTGTACATCAAGACTACTGACAGTGACATCATCCTTCTGGTTATCTATGTGGATGATCTAATCATCACTGGCAGTTCGGCATCTTTGATTCAGGGAATCAAACAACACTTATGCCAGTCTTTTGATATGACTGACCTTGGGCTCATGCATTATTGCTTAGGTGTTGAAGTTTGGCAACAGTCTTCTGGTATATTCATCTCTCAGTCCAAATATGCCAGAGCCTTGTTAGACAAATTCCGAATGCAGGATTGCAAACCTGCATCTACACCTATGGAGAAAGGTCTCAAGTTATCAGCCAAGTCTGATTCTCCTTCCGTTGATGATACTACGTATAGGCAACTAGTAGGCAGCCTCATCTACCTATTTGCTACTAGGCTTGATATCAGCTTCGCAGTCAGCTATATTTCACGCTTTATGACAGCTCTTAAGGCTGATCATTGGATGGCAGCAAAGCGTGTGCTTCGTTATGTGAAGGGCACTTCTGATTATGGACTTTTGTATTCTTGGAGTTCTAATCCTAAACTCAGTGGGTTCACAGATTTAGATTGGGCAGGCTCTGTTGATGATAAAAAGTCAACATCTGGATATGTGTTCAGTTTGGGATCCGGTGCAGTCACATGGACCGGCAAGAAGCAACAGGCAGTTTCTCTCTCTTCTATAGAGGCTGAATATAGAGGGACTGTTAAGGCAGGATGTGAAGCTGTCTGGCTTCGTCGGATGCTTGGGGATATGCAGATGTCACCAGCAGGACCGACTACTCTGTTTGTTGATAACGAAGGCGTTATCAAGTTAGCACGAAATCCAGTCTTCCATGAACGAACCAAGCATGTGGATGTTCATTGTCATTACATACGACAGCTGGTTGAAGACGGGACTATAGATCTGCAATATGTTCCTACCTCAGATCAGACTGCAGACATTCTCACCAAGCCTCTTGGTCCTGATAAGTTTGTCAAATTCAGAGGACAGCTTGGTGTGTTAGATAGATTAACCATTAAGGGAGGGTATTACAATAATAGATAAGACGTCTATTATTAGTTAATGGTTATCTTGTAAATATCTTTAGCTTTAGTTTGCTTTCGTTTTTTGCTTTCTCTGGAATAGAATGTTTCGATTCTTTACGATCGTTTCCTAAGGAAACATCGTCTCTTCCTTTTGTATAAATTGACCTTTCGGTCTCTGTTATTAATAAGCAAGTATTTACCAATTACCTCGTAATATATCTCACCTTAGAATTCAAAGAGAGCATAACTTTCTCAATGTCTTTTAGTAATGTTGCATTCTCTATTTAAAGAGCGTTATTAGCTTTGTATTGCTGCACCATCATTTCATATTACATATTCTTGTGGCTCTTATTATCAATCTGTGTGTCATATACTTTATTCCTTTATTAATTACCATTGTCCAATTCCTTGCCTTCCCATATCCCAAATTAACTGCCTCTATCAATCTTGCCCACACTTAATTCTACTCCTTCCAAACCTTCGAGGTGTCACCTATCCTTTTCATGTTCACTAGATCTTTCGAGGTTCATTCAGATATGGGGACGTCCTGTTCTTCCATATTTGAGACTTAAAGACAATGAGTACCTGCTTTCCGGGCTCACTTACCAAGTATACTTTTCTATTGCTATCATCATTGTCTCTTTCTACTTCTACCGCTGCTCTTTTTCAATATGTCAATAGCTTTCTCATTGTTCTGTGGCCGATTTTGCGAGTTCACCCGCCTTCAAGTTGCCTTCTCTATATATATGTGAATTTTTTTAACTCTCCATCAGATTCCATATTGGTTTTATGCAGTTCTGTAAGAGTTGATGTTTGTCTATGGCATTTATTGTTATTAATGAGTCCCCTTCCAAATGCACTCAAGGACACCAAAGCTCCCTTCTGCATCGCAATCCAATCAGAGCTGCCTTAAATTTTACCTCATTGTTGGTGATAACTCCTAATTTTACATTTTTTTGCTTAAGGATTTTTCCATTGTGATCTCTGACCTTACAGCCCATATTGCTTGTTTCTGAGTTTACTTTTGATGCCCTATCAAAATTGATCCTAATCCATATTGGATCAGGAGCAGTTCACACTACTTGTGCATTACTCCAGCCCGAGGATTATTAGGAAGATCAATCTTCGTTACCCCGTTAATAGGCAAAGTCTGAAATGGATTTTAAATTGTAATGAGATCTAATCGAATCTATACTACAAACTATTGTTATAATGAATCAATAAATTCGAAACTAGAAGTGTAAAACTAACAACATCAAATTGCATTAAAATTCTGTAAGGAGAATTAAAGATATCTAAAACATAGGAAATTTGATGTTTAAGTGTGTCCTTGAATCCAGCTTTTGGTATGCTTCTCCTTCAACTTTGGAACCTCTTTAACCAGTGAAAACGGAAACTACTGCTGTCTAGAATCAGAGCTATAACTTTTTTGCAATGGTTGTATAAAGGATTGACAATCAGGTGCTCTTAATTGTTCTTTAATAATAATTCAAAATCAGGCTGCTATAGTAAAGCAAGATTAGGTTTAGGTTTAAAATAGAAACAAACAAGTTTCTGAACTTAAGAAGAGCACCTATGTTAAGTTAAATGCCAACATTGAGAAAAAGTGTGCTCATGCAAAGAGTCACGAGATAGAGGCAATAGTATCATTTGCCCCTTTTGGAGGCAAACTCTACATTGTTTGGGTAGACATGATGTTTTCAAGGGCAAGACCAACATTAAGGGGTTGAATTGATGGTTTTTGGTTGAAAAACAAGGTTTTTTTGCTTTAAAAGATGCTGTAAACGCTTTGACTTTGGCTGACTTTTAGGCAACACATGGGATATTCTAAGAGTTTAACAAGTCATGTTCACCATGGAAGAGACAGTTAAAAGTGTGAGTGATATTAATATCATGCCACATAGGGTCATGCTAAGTTAAGGGATCGTCTTCTGATTGACATGTGTGTTTATTCATTTTTAGCTATTCACAAACTTGTGCTGAAGTTGGTTTTTCCTATTAGCATTTGTTTATCATAAATAGCACAATTCTTTGCTTTAGCATTGAAGTTGCAGTTTTTTTTTGTGTGTAGATACTCATTGTTATAATTTGAAAATCTTGCTTTTGAGACAACAGCTGTTACTAGTCTTATGCTCATACCTACGGCAAAAAGATAGGCAGATTGTTAGTTATGTCCATGTATGCAATAACTTTAGAGAGATCTTCTATAATATCTATAACTATATACGTTGTCTATATCGTACTAGCTAGAGTAGGTTTAGATCCCCTTATAATTTGAAGGGATGTTTTACTTCCAATGCTCTTACACTTTTAGTTGTCTTGAAAGGGGCAAATTAAAATGGAAAGAATGGAAGTTATCATAAAGGAGATTGGAAAATGGGATTAGATGATAGTGTAGGATACAACAGACCTTTCTTCAAAGTAGTTTAGTTTTCCATTGTAACGTCGTAAAATGGAAGCACTTCCATTTAGAACCTTTTAGCCCTCTATAGTGTGGTGATATATATGGACCTTCCTTTTGCATTTAATTTCTTAAATTAAGGTCCTTTCTTCTTCCCATCCTGGTCTAAACTCTATGTTGGGACCATTCTCCATGCATAGCTTCCCCTTTATTCACCCAACCACATAAATCATTCTTCAAATGTATTTCTGACTGTTTCCCCCGTATACATCACCTTTTTCCTCCGTTCCTGCAATGTTTTTTTGGGTCTAGAGCCCATCACTTGTAGGTCAAGAGCGAGGTTTTCACTTACCCAGGTAGTAAGGGATGAGGTCACCACTTACCTAGGTGTTTCTCGACGAAATTTGGGGCCTGATGTGAAATATTGGAGTTTTATGCTCTCCTGAGTTGGCCATTCTTGGGGCTTGCTCTGAAATCGTTACAAAAGAAAATCTTCTCTCCTCATTTGATCATCCATATCCCATATCCACAAGCATCCAAATTCCACGTAAGCTATCCATGCTCAAGCTCTCAATGTGCATTCAAGGAGTTTTCAAGCAAGCAAGGCATTTTTCATTCAAGCATTCAAGATTTTTAACAACCATCATGCATATTTCCTCCTAGATCTAGCTTCATTTTGGAGTTTGGCCATCAAGGAGGAGATCTACATTCATACAAGCATTCGTCATTGAGACATATTGCAAGCACTTTAATATATGACGTTTTCTTTTTCATGATTTCTTTTTGTTTTTACTGTTGAGTCAAAGCTAGTGCATTAACATAGTTGATCACATATCAAAACCTTTTGTTTTTTTTGTTGAGTCAAAGCTAGTGCATTAACATAGTCGATCACATATCAAAATTGATTGCGTCACCATTGCTATGATATTCTGCATTGTTATATTTGATTCTACTACATGTTAGCATTCTATTATCAATATTTATTTCAATTTAAGGTTGATTCCTCAAACAAGGTTGGACTGAGGCAAGCGCCTCCCCACAAACAAAATTTCTCCCTCTATTGTGTGTAAGAGCCTATTTACAAGTGCAAGGATTGCATTTGCAAATCTAAGGTCTTAGGTTGTAGGTGGAGCTTCAAAGTTTTAGATTTTGTGCAAAATAGGTCAAGGTCCACCTCTACCTTCACCCCATCTCGTCCCTTATTGAGAACTAGAATTCTCAAGATCACCATTCTAGTTTTGAGCCAAGTCTAGGCGTAAGTCGACTTGGAGCCTCCATCTTGATCCCTACCTCATCTCAGTCCTTACCTAAGGTCTAAGGTCAAAGTCAACCTTGACCTCAACCCTATCTCGCCCCTTACCCAAAACTAAAATTCTTTGGAACTCAATTCCAGTTTTGAGCCAAGTCTAAGCCCAAGTCGACCTAGACCCTCCATCTCAGCTCCTACCTCATCTCAGCCCTCATTTCAACAAGGATTGGATTTGTAGATCTAAGGTCTTGGGTTGCAGGTGGAGCTTCAAAGCTTTAGATTTTGTGCAGAGCAGGTCAAGGTCGACCTCAACCTTGAACCAGTCTCGTCCCTTACCTAGAATTAGAAATCTTAGAAACCCAATTCCAGTTTTGAGCTAGGTCTAGGCTTAAGTAGACCTGGACCCTCCATGTCGACCCTTAGCTCATCTCGCCCCTTACCCAATCTCGACCTAGACCTAGGAAGTCGTCCCTATCCTTAGGTTTCCTGATTTTTTGGGTTGCAGATCCGAGGGTGTACACTGCAGATCTTGGACAGTTTCAGTTTCAGACAAAGTTTGACAACCCGTTTCCAAGTTTATATCTTGGTAAGCATCTGTCCCAATTTGTCATTCCAATCCCTTACTCTCTTCCTTTGTAGATTAGATACATTTTCACACATCTTCATAACTTGGGGATCAAAGCCATGGAGAGCCCACCAAACTTGCTGTTAAATCTTGAGCCCAGAAATCAATGGAGATAAACAACAATAAGGAGTAAAAAATGAACCAATAAACACCAAAAATATCCTAGGAAAACCCTTCGAGAATGAAGGGAAAAACCCAGCCACACAACAAAAAAATACCTTTATTGATAATGAAATGTTCAAGTGTACAATATCCTTTGCTTGATGCGAACATATAACAACAGGAGAGACTCTTCACATTATAACCAAAGGTCTCTTGAGATTCCCATAACTCCTATAATTAATTATAACTCTTCAAATACTTATGCCTCAATGCATGTGAATGACACATGCCATTTACATTTAATATTACAAATTAACGGAAGTGTCCTTTTCAGTTGAAGATGACAATAACGGTAATAACGTCCAGCTTTCAAGAGATAAAGATATCTATCGCAGCTACAATCTTTAACACTTCCTCTTAGCCATAGAGAGATCTTTAGCTGAATAATCACACAAGACTACAACCAAAATGTCAATGATAAAATCTCATCATATAGATCCTGTAAAATTCATGGAATTTCTCAACAAGAAAACTTGTAACAATTACTCATTGTTTACTAATCATGGAATCACTCAACATGAAAACGTGTAACAATTACTCATTGTTTACTAATCATGGAATCTCTCAACATGACAGATTTGTAAGACTCGCAGCTAAGCCTCTATTCATGGACTCTCTCAATGTGAACTGTCATGGAATCTCTCAACATGACATCCAACTCCCATCATGGAATCTCTCAATGTGATGACATCATGGACTCTCTCAACATGATGTTCACTATCGCATAGTGAAGGAGTTATCAAAGCTGATCTTACAATCTTATTTGTTGATTTCACACATAAAATCATATTTGAAACTCTTTTCCAACACAAGTGTCAAAAAAACTACTATACCAAAGAATGTAAAAGAAAACAAGGTTTTAATGAAAACTCCCTCTCAATCAAGAACAACTCCCTCCGGTCATAACTGATTGATTTCAGTCATGTCATGCAACCTCCCTTTGAAGATGAATATCAAATCAGTCTTAAGGAGTGTTCCCATCTGCATATAATGTCTTGCGATCATGAAAGTTTAATCAATCACAAATATCACTGCTAAGACAAACACTATGTATACCCAGTAATCAAGAGATATAATCATTAATACTGAAAAGTAATCACTATTTCTGATTAAAAGCATAAAATATTTCTAACAAAGATATTATCACAAAGTACTTATGAGAGCAGGTCGTGTCAGCTTGATCACATCGAGCCAACTTGAACAATACTCATTCTGAAAGTCAGCATTCAGAATTTTTCTTTGGGCATTGATCCAATCAGCAAAGGTTCAAAAGGACTGTACTGTAATAAATGATTATACAGAGACATTCTCCTCGTGATTCCAGTATAATGATCAACACATACTTTAATGGTTGTGAGAAGATTACACGCAGACATTGTCCGCGTGATTCCTGCTGCCTTAAAACCCAATGCAAAAAAAAGGTGGAAATAAGGCAGAGAAGTACAAACTGATAAAAATAATGGTCAGAACATTAGCAGTTGAGATCATATCTAAGATCGATCAATGGCTATTTTCCCATTGATACCGACTATACTCAACCTGAACGTGAGACTGAATTTTCCAGAAATACCTTTTAATATATAAGGAAACTGCTAGATAGACATACATACCTCCACTTTCACAAAAAATTCCAACCAACCTGGGGATGTAGTTGAGATACCAACGGAAAAATAAATAAATCTCCAAGCTTGAATCGATGGGAACAGATCCGAGCATCTCTGTCAATACTGGTATCTTACCACTTAAAAAATATTGTTTTGATCATAATACATGCCAACTAAGCTGACATTGATGTTGGCACTCTATGAAACAAAGCAATGAATGGATGTGAATCAATCGCAAGAAGGACTCGACATCCTCAATGTTGAACATTTAAGCATCTGTCAGTTCATATGATCTATCGTTTGAATAGCCCAAAATGAAAATATGCAAAAGAAAATCTTTTAATAAATTACTTGCCGACCAAAAAAAACGTTCCAGTCTTTATAATCTGAAGACTAAAAAATATCGCACAAAAGAAACTCCTGAAAGAGACTTTGGCTTTCCTGCATGAACAAGCAGGCTCACACTCTAACTCCTTGAGTATCCTGCCTTCAATACGATAAGAAAAACACATGCAGTTTTAAATTCTTTATCGACTTTAAGAACACCTCCTTAATATCGCTGCACCATCCAATGGCGTTGCTTTTGATATGCCAACTCAAGCTAGAAATTAGGAACCGACAATAAAATCAAAATCGAAGTCTGTGGCAGCGATCACATACAACACATAATAAAATATCTTAGATTGCATATGAAGCTACTAACATGATTGTTATTGTCATTTGACACCCAAACCACTGTCGGCAGATGATAAAAACAAAAAAAAACTTAACGCTCCAACCAGACATTATAGCTGATAGAAGTTATGAAAGTGGAAGCCACAAAATACAATGAAGCCAAGCCCGAAAAAAATAACAAAGAAAACCAACTCAACAAAATCATGCAAGGACAAAGATACCGATAACAAGACTGTTGCCTGAGTCTTTGAGCATGATCGATTTGGTCATGCAAAAGTCAAGCTCTCTCCTCTCTGATCAATGCAACCGCATGCCTCATAAAATTGAGGCAAAACATAAAGCCCACAGAGGCAAAACATAAAGCCCACAACCCAAGTGCCCAACATAGTCATGGCAGGCAGAAAATAGGTATGCTCTTGCACACACGAAGCAGGGTGGTAAAGCATTTCCAGATTCTCAACAGGGATAAAACCCTTATCATAATATATGCATGCGACAGAACAAGACACAACCAGAGGCAAAATAATTAAAACATAGATTCCTTTCATTGCTGTTATCACAACTATGCTCTGATACCATGTTAAATCTTGAGCCCAGAAATCAATGGAGATAAACAACAATAAGAGTAAAAAATGAACCAATAAACACCAGAAATATCCTGGGAAAACCCTTCAAGAATGAAGGGAAAAACCCAGCCACATAACAAAAAAATACCTTTATTGATAAATGAAATGTTCAAGTGTACAATATCCTTTGCTTGATGCGAATATATAACAATAGGATAGACTCTTCTCTTGAGATTCCCATGACTCCTATAATTAGTTATAACTCTTCGAATATTTATGCCTCAATGCATGTGAATGACACGTCATTTACATTTAATATTACAAATTAACTTAAGTGTCATTTTCAGCTGAAGATGACAATAACGGTAATAACGCCCAGATTTTGAGAGATAAAGATCTCTATCGCAGCTACAATCTTCAACACTTGCAAGGTTGAGGTCCTGTGCTTTAGCCATTTCCCCTTAGTGGCTTAAGCCGGATCTACTTCGTGGGTTTGGTTTCTTCCTCTTGATTCCCAATTGTAAAAGGAGATAGTGGATCCCATTTTATCCTTTACAGCCATCAATTCGGATACAACCTTACTTAAGCCAAGCAAGGCATTTGAGAAACACCCACATTATCCCAGTTGATTCACTGCTCCATTATTATCCTTGTAGCAGCGGTTTAGTTAAAAATAGATAATCTACAAAGCATTGTCCTATCAAATGGACTTATTCAGTTATATTTTTCAGCTTCTAATTTTTTAGAAGACTTGATGCAACTATCCATAAGGACATGGAAATCTCCTACCTTTAAAACTGGCAATTAATTGATTTTGCAGTTTCTAAATCTTCAAAAAGCAGCAAACGCTTTAGACACATTGGTGGATTTTGTTAGAGGCATCTTTGTGATACCTTGAGTGTGTGATCACAATACCGCTATGAAGTAGCAAATCTTGCATTCCTTTTTGTTTCACTATTAAAGTTGAGCTTCATAAATTCCCAACGATCCAATTATTAACTTACTTGATTACCCCATAATAGGGAAATTTATGCAATAATTTTATTGATACTTTCTGATATGATTTTTCTAAATTTTCTGTTAATACAGTTATAAATAATATTTTATATTTGCTGTCAATAATAAATTTTAAAATTGCTTTTTTTAATACTACTTTCACTTTGACTATCTAATATAATAATAATATGTTATTTGTGTCATAATAATAATATGTTATTGTTGGCCCCCACCATCCCTGATATTTGAGAATAGAAATTGCCGTGCTTGAAACCTGTCTAAAAATTGCATTTTATAGTACTATTTTTGTATTGATTTTTCTAATATATTAATAATATGTTATTTGAGTTCCCTGCCTTCCCTGAAATTTGAGAATAGAAATTGCCGTCCTTGAAATCTGTCTTTTTGTCCTCTTGTTTAAACTTCCATGGAAACATGCTTAAAATAATTCTCAGCGCTTGAATTATTTGGGGTTTCTGAATCTAATTTGATTTCCTCCTAATCTTTTTTGTTATGTTCTATGAAAGTAATCTCTTGATAAAGGAAGATTACATTCTATCTCTATTTTAAGGCAAAACCCACACAAATGGCAATGACTACAGCAGGCCCAACATTTTGAAGGGGTATGTATTCTCACAATCAGTCAATCTACACACATTCTAGTTGCCTCTCCATTTCTCTTCATTGCTTTCAATTTCTCTTCCAATTCCCTATTGCTTATCCTTGGAAATCTGCTTTCTTATTCCAGTCCTTGTTTCTCTTTCGTCCATTCTTCATTCTCCATGCTCTGGTGCACTCCTGATACTTTTTGCTTGATCAAATTAAAACAAAATTAAACCTTAAGTGGTAGTCATGGAGCCTGACAACTTTCTACCTGTGGTTGTTGATGATGGTGCTGGAGTTGATTAACAGATACCCACAACTCTTTGAGAATTACTTGCAATTAAAACACCCTATCACAGAAAACAAAAGCAATTGATTTACTATGAAGCTTCAGATTTCATTAAATTCAAAAAGATAGGATTAAACTATTTGATGACATGTATCTTTATCCTATGACTTGAAACACAAAAAGACACATGACCTAAGCATGCTAGGGTGAATGGGACCTAAGAAGAATGAATTAGGTGATGAAGCTTGTTCACTTCAATAGATGGCTACTTTATGATGAAATCCTTAGGGTCCCTTGTAGGGCTATGATGTGTTGGTTTTACAAAATTTGATGGATGATATTTTTTACTATTTTTTGTGGCCGTTTATATTTATTTTGTCTGAAATGGTTAGTCATGGAGCCTAGGATGTTTCCAACTGTGGATTTTGATATTCTCCATTAAAATATAGCCCTTTGTAGGTCCTTTTATAGTCAGTCAATGATTACCGTCTTCCTCTTTTGCAAACAAAAAACAGTTATTGCTTGTTTGGGATTTTTGGTTTATGGTTGAAGTGGATGTAAAAATTGAAGCACCCAGAGAAAGAGTGAGAAAAGAAGAGGATGACAAGGAGGTGATGGCAAAGCTTCATTGGTTAGTTGAATCAAGCTGAAGTGAGTTACACATTTGACATTGGTTTGAGTAAAGCTTCCGCTTAAGAGACAAATTACAATTGAATTTCAGGAGGAATTTCGAGACATGTCTTATGATTCAGTCTCGAGCAAATTTTAGGTTGCTGTTAGTTTTTTCTTAGTTACACGGTGTTTTGTGAGAAAAGTAATTGCTTGGCTATATATTTAAAAATCAGATTTAAAATTGCTTTTTGTCTGTGTTGTACGGTACACACCTTAATGTTGTGGTCTGGTATTAAACCAGTTGGAGAGTTGCTATGTGACTAGAGCAGTTTGGGTTTGTCCATGGTGCTTTGGCAGGATCCTAGGCAAACTTAGGGTTACCAAGAGCTGCACAAAGATAAAACAAAAGCAAATCTTTTTAATTTTTTAATAACCAAAGAGTGCCAAACACCAAATTTTGCACTTAAGCGATAAAATTGTGAAAATTGCACATGCCATGTAGGTTTTTTGTGATTTCGAAGGCCTTAATTTGGACTTGGTGGCAGGGGCTTTGCTTCTTTACCAACAAGAAATGTGCTAGGGCTGCTGCTTTGGAATCCATGAGGGTTGCTGCCATTTGACCTTGCTGAAGGAATGCCCCTAGAACCCCCATGATGGGCGGTTCCTCTAGATCCCCATGAGAGGCCATGTCTCCTTAATCCCATTGGCCTCTCCACTCCCAGACCCCCAGTAGTTACTGGGAACTCTTATCACATAGTAAACTTATATTAAAATGAGGGGGTGATGAGGAATTGGGATGTAAGCTTGCTATTGTTGCACAAGCCAAAAGTATCTTTAGATTGAAACAGCTTCTGCAAAGGACTTGGCTAGTGGAAGTGTCATAACTCATTGTGGTTCAAATGGAGTTGAACTAAATGTTTTCTTCAGTGCTCTCTATGGAGAGCAATATGAAGATTAATAGTATTGAATATTGATTTTACAATCTGTATTTACATTCGACTAGACATGAACTAATGAACTACAAGTCTTTTCTTTTTACAAATTATGAGGTACAGCCATACTCATCTGTACTGTAGTCAACCTTACTGTACCAGCATACCTGAGCCTCATACCCATACCCCTCCCCATATTAGAACCAGCAACCTGGCCTTTTGATATTCACAACATTGCATTTTAAATCTCAGTCGTAGTTTATAAAATTTCATCTTACAGAGGGAGATATTGTCAGTATAATTTTTTTTTCAAAGATCTCATCAAAGAATTGGTGATAATATTCTCTGCAGTTCACAATGCATGCATGCTAGAAGTGTTTTTTGGATTGCATATGATTCGAAATTTTTCTTTTTAATAAATTGTTCAATTTAAGAATAACTCAACCTTGCGTCTTTCTGAAATATCAAATGGCACTTGTGGACATTTCTTAATATTTATCATTCTTGCAGGTGAACGTACCAAAGACTAAGAAGACTTTCTGCAAGAATAAGGCTTGCAGAAAGCACACCTTACACAAGGTAACTCAGTACAAGAAGGGAAAAGATAGTCTTGCTGCCCAAGGTGAGCCGTTGTTGATGAAAACACTTGAAGGAAGTGGAACAAACTTCTTTAATTTGTCTAATTATAACATCTGATGGTCTTTCTTTCCCAGGAAAGAGACGTTATGACAGGAAACAATCAGGATATGGAGGTCAAACTAAGCCTGTTTTCCACAAAAAGGTGAAGAGAATATATATTTTTGATCCGTAAAGTTATATTTTATTATTATTAATGATAGAGTTTGTAAATATAAAATTCAAATTTCGGAAAGGATGATTCAGCCCCATGGGCTCTGCATGCTGCTCTTCACAACATACCTGCACAGTTTCTGAAAATACATTATATCCATGCCTCTACCTTTTATGCAATTGTGTACTGCAAAAAATTCCTACCCCTGCCTATACAGTATACGACCAAATCCTAAACCAGAAAAGTTCCCCCATTACACCATATGCATAAAAAGAGAGCATCAACGCTTGCAGCAAAAAATACCAGTGTTTGCATCTATTGATGGACATTTATATAGAAAACCAAAAACACAGAACCAAAAAAGAAAGATCACACCTGAGGGCATGATGGACTGACTTCACCACATTCTGCATCTTGGTGTTCGGCACAATTCCTTTCTGCAATGCTCATCGGGTCTCTTCCTGCTCGCTGCCTACCACTGCTCCCCCCCCCCCCCGCATGCTTGGTCTTCCTCTCTTTCCCTGAGCAACCCTTGGAGCACCTTTGCTTGGTCTTCTTCATCTAGCCACCGTCTCCGGTTCACCAATGTCTTGCCCACTGCCATTACCGACTGCTGGAGCTCTCCAATAATTTGCGAGCTGGTACTTGAGAGCGGATTTGTCAAACTCAACTATACTTTGATCTGAGACAATGACCATCTCCCTGCTGTTGTTTAGGTACAGATAATTTGTCACATCTTTTGGGCATCCATTTCCTTGCTCCCTTGTTCAACTCATCTCTCCAGGTTATGGGAGGGAGCAAGTTTGGCAGGTACCCTGGTACATGAATGCAGTCTCCTTGGTCAGTATTAAAACCCTGACAAGGCACTACATATTGCAGCAAGGCATTGAACCATCTCCATTCTTTCTTCACACACCTATTCACCTCCTTCCACACTTCATCAATGGTTGAAAATTCAAGCCTTAAAGCACAAAAAGTAGAAGATATATGCGCTGATTCGAAATTTGTAGGTGGCAATCAAATAGTCAATGCCCAGTAGACCTTACAGCATAATCATGAAGAACAGGTCGTCCGTTGTGAATGCATGCTTCAGCCTCGCTGTGGAGACTTGACCCCAGCTGGCCATCTGCTGTTTGGATGTCTTGAAGCTGAAGTTTGCCTCCATCTGCGAACTTTCACCATATGCTACAACCAAATGAAATGCAAATGCTCAATGGTTGCTACTACATCTATACTTTCCTCCATGCAGAGTGAACAATAAATCACTGTCTTCTCAATTGTGCCGAATCTTTGCCCACATTCCTTGGCATGCAATGCCTGCCACCTCAACACAATACCAATGTACTCAGCCACTGGAATTTCAAATATACCGTTGTCTCTCTGCGTCATCAACCAACGTCATCAATCAGTCATTGCATTTGCCTGGTCGTCTCCTGACCGAGTGTACCACCTGTGTCAGCGTTGCATTTTGGACGGGAGAAGGTGGTAGCCACCTTGGATAGGGAATCTGCCAAGGTGTTGCACTCTCAATAGACATGGGATACTTTGATATTGCAGAAACACATCAGCTTTTTAGTTATGATGGAAATGTTATTTGTGATCTTCCATACATGTGAGTTGCCCGTGGCTATAGCATTGATTATATTTTGTGAGTCTCCTTCCAAATGCAGGCGTTCCGCTTGAATACTCTTGGCCATTTTACAGCCAAAAGCACTGCCTGTGCTCCAGCCTCATTGTTGGTACATTCTTCAAGTATTTTTTTGACTCCATGGCCTGGATGTTGCCCATAGAATCTCTGGTTACACATCCAGCCCCTGATGGACCCAGATTTCCTTTTGCTGATCCATCAAAGTTTACTTTTTGATCCACCCTTTCTCTGGTGCTTCCGATATCACCTCATATCTTTTCTGACAAGAAGTATCAACCTTTGAAATGGGTAAAGTTGAAGAGAATATTGTGAAACTCTAGGCTTTGAAATAAATATAAAAATTTGAGATTTGGATATCACCTAAGTTTTGTGGGCCGAATTGCACATTTTGGTCATCAGAAAATTCTATTTTAGAAACCCGCTTTGTAGCAGTTTTGTTCCGAATTAGAATAGTAATTTTGGTTTGTTTATAGTTTATATTCTTCTTTGAGCTTCATTTACGTTGATGCATAATCTCTCTTAGATTCAGATTTTAATTCTAGTGCAAATACATTTTGTAACAAACCGCCCTACAAGTTTTTTGATTTTTTTTGAATACAAAATGTATATGCAATTCCTTCATAAGTTGATCACTCAGATCTTGGAGTGGGCAAAGTGAGATCATATAGTGCTTTAACCGCATCACCATCTATAGTGTATGCAAACAGAATGAAATGGCACCAAGCTGACCATAGCAGGTAGGGGACACAACCAACCTCAATCAACACTACTCAAATGGAACGCCATGTGTTAATGCAAGCGATTGGCAGAATGGCTAAGCTGGTTCAAACCAAAATGGTTGCTTACAGTTGTTTGTTCATTGCTTGAGAGGGCCGATGAAATACATGGGGTGTTACAGTGAGTTGACCAAGACCTATATCAGCATGATATGCAGTTGGCAAATCATCCAGCTCAACAAAACAAAATGGATACAAATATATTTCTCTGACAGTACTACCATCCAAGGCTTACAAGATGGGCATGAAGAAGGGCATAAAAATGAAGTATATTGTTAAATTAAGTTGACTTATTGTTCTGATCAAAATTATAAATTGCTATAAGTACAATGATCAACTCAATATGCTCAGAAAGCACAGACAGCAACCTGCTCTATAGGCATTTACTGAAAATACATTGACATGCACGTGGCCAAGCTGATGTAGATTGCCCAAGCTCCTCACAAACTAAATTACAATGTGAAACTGCCTCTGTGACTGATACTCATAGTCAGGTCTGATCAGTAATATGAAACACTTAGAAATCCAACACAAACTTGCTCACAGTCCTCAACAAGTATGAAGTGATGTACTTCCCAAAATCATGCATACCCTGAACCCCCAATACTTGGAAACAATTTAATATTTTATTGAAATAGAAATCAGGCTAATTGCAGGTTGGAAACTGGGATCAATGCTACTTTTACAGAAGTTATAAATTTCATACAGTAACTCATGAAAATCTTTATTTTGATCTTTTTAATGGTTTGGTATCATAAGCCCAATGAAATAGGATGAGCTCATAAAATAGAGCTGCTTCACATCCCCCACATTTCAACATTGTCATGATACAGCCAGGTATTATATTACAATAATAGATAATTGTCTATTATTAGTTAATGGTAATCTATTGTAAATATCTAGTTAGCTTTCGCTTTTTTAGATTTATCTGTTAGAATAGAATATTTCTGTTCTTTTTGATAGTTTCCTAAGGAAACATCGCTTTATTCTTTTGTATATATAGACCTCTCGGTCTCTGTTAATAACAAGCAAGTATTTACCAATTACTTCCATAATATGGGATCAGAGCCTAGACTTAAATTTTTTTCGAATTTTTTATAATTTCTTTCGAAATTATCTGCTTCAAAATTTTTTGAAATTCTTTTTGAAGTCTTTTACGTTCTTCAAGACCTAGTCATGGCTAGGGTTTCAGAGACAAAGATCTGTGAATTCGTCTGAAAAATAGGCGTATTTTTCTTGGACTTTTTTCTAAAAATCGAAAATTTGCAAATCAGTGATTTCTTGGGGTGTTTTTGGTGCTGTTTCCTCATCCTCTCTGTCTCAGCCAAAACACTCCTGTTTTGAATAAAATCAGCCATTTTTCTGCCTGCAAAACACCTTTTTTCTGCAATTTTGACCATTAATGGCTGCTAACTAGGGTTTTTTGAAACCCTAATTTTTGGGCTTGAAAAAAATTTGATCAGAGATTCTTGGTGGGTTTTTTGAGAGCTCAATTGGGTTGTTGCCCGATTTTTCTAGGTGCTTCATTTTTCGTGCCTTGATTTTCAAGCCAACAAATTCAGAAAATGACAACATATTCCTTCTGAGTTTTTCGAGCTCTCTTTTGGGTCACTCTCTGTTTTTTTGGGTCTTCCATTTTTTCCTCGAAGAATGTGCATTCACAGATTTTTCACCGTTTTTCATTGAAAAACGGTCCATGGCATCTCCGACAAACATTTTGCTCGAGCACAACTCCAAATTCTAAGGTCCAAATTATGGCACATGGAAGCAGCGGATTATTGCAATTTTTGAATATCGGAACACTGATCAACTTGTTCTGGGTGTTACAAAATGTCCGACTGCTCTTGGTTCTGATCAAGATACATGAGATTTGAATAATCGAGAGACAGTGATGCTTCTCAAATTATCTGTGGCTGATGATCAGCTTTCTCATATTCCATTCGACAAGATAGCTGCCGAGATTTGGACAAATCTCAAAGGTCTTCACGAGACTTTTGACAAAAGTAGAGCTTTCTTTATGAAGAAACACTCTGTTTTTTATTGCGCAACTCACTCCAGGCACACTTAAATTGAATTCAAGAAATCCGTGATTAGTTACTTGTCATCGGTCGCAAGATGGAGGAAGAAGATATTGTGGTTATCGCTCTTCGGAATTTACCAAAATCCTATGAGCATTTTATCAAGACTCAACATCACATCTTTTGGTGTTGATTTGAAGTTCAATGATCTTTGCACCCTGCTGCTTCAGCAAGATCAGTGGAAACAACAATTCAGTAGCAGCTCTAGTTCCACCTCCACAGAGCAAGTCTTTGCTGCAAAATCCTTTTAGAAGGATAAAGGCAAGTTTTAGTAGCCATCTCAACAGAAGTCATTTGCTCCAGCATCAGATGGTTCTCGAAAGAAGAACATTCATTGCAACTATTGTCACAAATTTGGACACATGAAGGTTGAATGTCGGTAACGCTTAGTTGCACATTCTAAGCAATTAGGTTCATAGCCCAAAGTGAACACTGCATAGCACATTGATCAGGGGGAATCTGCCTTTTATGCCTTCATGGCTAAAAGACTTGCAGATCATGTGAAGTCGCCTGCCTGGTACATTGAATCAGGTGCCTCTCATCATTTCACTCATCCCAAAGATTGGTTTACTAACTACCAGCCTTATTCAGACCCTGTTATTTTTTGTGGCGGAGAAGAGTACACGGTTGTTGGTAAAGGCAACATTCAAATTTAGTCTGTTGGGAGGAATCACATATTCCTTGATGTGTACTACATTCTAGGGATGGAACTAAGTCAATAAGATACTGTGACACTCTCCACACTTGGATGTCACCTTCAATTCACATCAGTGCACCATCACTCATGGGGCAACTAAGTCTACTGTTGTAGTGGGTCTTGAGGATCATGGTCTTTTCAGACTTACTGATTCTGGTGATTCTCAGGACTTAGCTTATGGCTGCTTGGCGGTCTTCTGTCAGCACACTTTGGCATCAACAATATGGGCACTTAAACGTGCATTATCTCTCACAGCTTGCTCAGGATGAGCTTGTTCTTGGATTGTCAGAGATTCAGATTTGACAGCTTGGAGTTTGTAACGCATGCCAAACTGGGAAGCAACATCGCACACCTTTCACCAGTGGCGACTCATGGCAAGCTTCTCAAGTACTTCAGCTTGGTCATGCCGATATCTGCGGCCTTATGGCCACTCCTCCTGTTCTTAGGTCTAGGTATTTTCTATTGTTTGTTGACGATTTCAATAGAAAAATGTGGGTGTATTTCCTTCAAAAGAAATTAGATGCATTTTCTGTATTTCAAAAGTTTAAACCTTTAGTTGAAAAAGAGTCTTGGAAATCTATTATTACTCTTAGATTTTGACAATGGGGGGAGCTTCTTGGATACACATGGCATCAAACGCCAGTTAACCACACCCCACATGCCACAACAAAACAGTGTAGTTGAATGTCGGAATAGGACAATCATTGAGATGACTCGATTCATGCTTGAACACAGACATGTTCCGAAGCAGTTTTGGGCAGAAGCAGTTAACACTGCAATTTATCTGTTGAATCGGTCACCCACAGTGGCGGTCAAAGGTAGAACTTCTGAAGAGGCTTGGTTAGGGTGCAAGCCCAGGGTTAGTCACCTAAAGGTTTTTGGCTCCCTTGCTTTTGTTTGGATCCTTGATGCGTCACGCACCAAGTTGGATGCCAAGAGTCAGAAACTCATGCTTGCTGAATATTGCAGTCTTCACAAAACCTATCGCCTGATCGATGTTGAGACATCTCGTCTCATCTACAGTCGTGATGTAGTCTTTGATGAGTAGCAAGGACCTTTCAAGCCTGTTTCTCCTGTTCCTTATCCAATAGACCAGCCTATGCAAGCTCATGATTTGGGAGTTCGGCTTCCATTAGGTCCACCTGATGGGAGGGCTCCAGAAGTGCTCCTGCAGCTCCAGTAATACTAGTGATACTTGTACAGATACCTCGGGCTTCTCTTGCAGGATCACCTCACTTTGTAGATGCTTCACTTGAGTTTGATCTAGATTCTTGTGATGAGGAACTTGATCATCATGCATCTCCTGATACTCATGTTGGTCATTCTCCTATCTAGCCTAAGTGGTGTGCTAAGACACTTACTGATCTTCGTGATGATGAGCTCATTGATGGGAGAATTGCTTGGAAATAGAGCAAAACTACAGATTTTGTTAACTTTGCTCTCATGGCCAACATTCACAGTGTATTTGAACCTCAAATATATTATGAGGCTAAAGGAATTCCAGAGTGGGAATAGGCCATGCAATTTGAACACCAGAGCCTGTTGAAGAACAAAAGCTAGGTCCTTTTTGATCTTCCACCAAGGAAGAAATCCATTGGCTGCAAATGGGTTTATAAAATCAAATACAAATCGGATGGTACTTTGGACAAGTATAAAGCTTGTTTAGTGCCGTGGGCTTTTCTTAGCGTTAGGGCATTGATTATGAGGAGACCGTTGCTCCTATTGCAAAGATGAGCACCATCAGATTAGTCCTAGCCATGGCAACACAGTTTGGCTGGAAGGTTCATCAAATGGACGTCAAGAGTGCTTTCTTGAATGGTGATCTCCATGAAGAGGTCTACATGACGCAGCCTCTTGGTTTCAAGGTTGCTGGTAAAGACCATCAAGTTCTTAGATTGGTAAAAACCCTTTATGGCTTGAAGCAGGCCCCTCGGGCATGGTACATAAAAATTGATAAGTACCTCAGTGATCAAGGCTTCAAGAGGAGTTCTTCAGACTCAAATCTATATATCAAGACTATTGATAGTGACATCATCCTTCTGGTTATTTATGTGGATGCTCTGATCATTACTGGTAGTTCGACATCTTTGATTCAGGGAATCAAATAGAATTTATGCCAATCTTTTGATATGACTGACCTTGGGCTCATGCATTATTGCCTATGTGTTGAAGTTTGGCAACAATCTTCTGGTATATTCATCTCTCAGTCCAAATATGCCAGGGCCCTGTTAGACTAATTTCGTATATAGGATTGCAAGCCTGCATCTACATGTATGGAGAAAGGAGAGTTATCAGCAAAGTCTGAGTCTTCTTCCATTGATGATACTATATACAGGCAACTAGTAGACAACCTCATCTACCTCTCTACTACTAGGCTAGATATTAGCTTCACAGTCAGCTATATTTCACGCTTTATGACAACTCCTAAGGCTGATCGTTGGATGGAAGCAAAGCGTGTGCTTTGTTATGTGAAGGGCATTTCAGATTATGGACTTCTGTACTCTCAAAGTTCTACTCCTAAACTTGGTAGGTTGACAAATTCAGATTGGGCAAGCTCTGTTAATGATAAAAAGTCAACTTCTGGATATGTGTTCAGTTTGGGATTCAGTGCGGTCACATGGACTAGTAAGAAGCAACAAACAATTTCTCTCTCCTCTACAGAGGGACTGTTAAGGCAACACGTGGAGCTTTTTGGCTTTGTCAGATGCTTGGGGATATGCAGATGTCACCTGCAAGATCGACTACTCTGTTTGTTGATAACGAAGGCGTTATCAAGTTAGCATGAAATCTAGTCTCCCATGAATGAACCAAGCATGTGGATGTTCATTGTCATTACATACGACAACTGGTTGAAGACGAGACTAGAGATTTGTAGTATGTTCCTACCACAGATCAGATTGCAAACATTCTCACCAAACCTCTTGGTCCTGATAAGTTTGTCAAATTCAGAGGACAGCTTGCTGTTCTAGATAGATTAACCATTAAGGGAGGGTATTGCAATAATGGATAATTGTCTATTATTAGTAAATGATGATCTATTGTAAATGTCTAGTTAGCTTTAGTTAACTTTCGTTTTTTTAGATTTATCTGTTAGAATAGAATATCTCTATTCTTTTTGATAGTTTCCTAAGGAAACATCTCTTTATTCTTTTGTATATTTAGACCTCTCAGTTTTTGTTAATAACAAGTAAGTATTTACCAATTACTTCCGTAATATATTAATGGTATGACCCACAAATCTAAACAACCCCTTGGAACATGTTAAAATCTTCAAAAAGAAATAAAATCAGTAACATAGATAGCAATCAAAACTTCCTCAAAATGTGTCAAATATTTCCATTTTACTAAACATGGAAAACACATCCTAAGTAAGTGATTTGGGTATGGGTACATACATATATGTATATGGACATGTCTTGTCCTCCGATCCCTTGCGTTCTTGGGAGGGGGGGATAGGGAAGGTGTGCCCTCTCACTGCCACCAAAATGCAGGGATGACACAATGTCCTGGGGATGTTGTCAGTATGTTCAGACATTCATCAACTATCCCAGAGATTTATAGACGTTGCTTGTTGCCCAATGACCCATAAGGTGATTTTTTTTTTAAATTACGATTTTTTGAATAATTCTTGTACTTGTTTTGATGTCATGCCTTTCATTGTAATCATCTATTGATATTTTTGATATGAGAGAAATCTTCCTTTCATCAATTTTACAATTTCATTTGTCAAATTGAAATTTTATTTAGTATTCTTAGTTCTATTGACAATTTGGCATTTGAAATCTTGCTATTTTACTTGTACGTCTTTTCATAACTAACATTTCAAGCACCCTATGTATAGTATATATAGTTTTTACAACACCATCCCTAGACTGCCATCCCACTGTGCTTACCAAAATTAGGCCCTTTGTACCCGTCTTCGAAACCCATCTGGAACACTGTGTGTGTGTATAAAATTGCCAATAAAACTATAAATAAAACACCTCATATATAATATTCATATTTTTTTTGTTAGAAGCTTCACCTTGTCCTGGGCACTTCATATTTCACTTCTAAATATTTAAAGGCTCAATACATAGATGTAATGTCCCCCTTTTGCCTAGCATGTGCATAATTAAAATAATGGAATAAAATAATAATCATATGTGGTGGGCTGCCTTTTTTTTGATCGATAATTGGCTAAGCCTTTTTATTAAATATAAAATATTTTACATTTCACCCATTCAAAGTGCCGTTCATTAGGGAAAGCGAATGGGGAAGAAAAGCCTTGGTCTACCCTAGGACTTTACGTCTCGCATACTCATACAATGCCCATAAATAGGGACTTTGGGAGGTGTACCTCCCATTACAGTGTGTTTTTGATATAGTTCAGTTGGAAGCTTTATGTCATAGAATTGGTCTTTGTGAAGGCATTTCTTCCCTCACAACATATTACACAAGTATACCATCATGGGTATTTCTGATATACAATCTCCTCTTTTTATATGGTCTATGTCTTAACAATTTTGCCAATACAAAAACTCATAAGATACATTTCTGAATAGACTTTTTGAAATCAAGCCGTTACATTCCTCAGAGAGAGTTCTGGGATACCTACAAGCTCATACCTCGGCTGAGAACATAGAGATAATTAAAATTCTTTTTATCCTTTATACTTCACTTAAGCATCTTTGTACCAGGCAGCTAAAACCTTGAAAAAGAGTTAAGAGGCCAAGGCACCTGATAGTGACACCACACATGAAGAAGACATATTGCAGGGTGAAAAATAAAACAGGGAAAGGAAGACCAATGCAAACATCTAACACTAGAAGGTCGACAGTATACAAGCCACCCTCACACCAACATGAAGCAAACAACAGAGCAATGAGAGAGACCAAATCTCCCAACTAGAAAAAGGCTACAAAATAAAGCGATGTGCAAAGCGTGGGTCCTCAAATAAACACAGCCACAAAAGGCACAGGACAAAGACAAAACACAAGAAGGGAAGGAGAGATGGCCGAACAAAGAATGCCAAACATCCTACCTGAGCTCACCAGTAAAGAAAATCTGAGAGCCCAAGACCAAACCTCAAGATCCACAAATACCAGGAACAAAAGAAGTTGACACAAACAGCAAGCCAAAATCCCAGATAAAGCAATCAACAAGGATAATAAAAAAAAACCACACCAACAAAGAAATATGTGGTGGGCTTCCATTTTTTAAGATTATAAGTTATTTGTATTTAGTTATTGTTATGTTCTAAAGTGGGGACCACCTTAAGTTACCCATATTTTTTATTACTAGGCAAAATCTTTGTGATGGGTGATGTTAATTTGGAAACCGCCAGAAATCAAGGATTTTGTGAGGGGATCACAACTTTTTGAGAAAGCATTTTATTTATAAGGAGTTCGATGGGAGAAAAGTATTCATTTCAAGTTCATGATTTTGTTATTTTGTTAACGTTTTGGTAGTTGCGAGAGAAATCATTCTTATCTATATTGATCCTTTCAGTTTCTTAGAGCTTATCTGCGTTGTGTTCTTCTCAGAAATACACCCTATACTATCTGCAATCTTCTTGTTTCTATACAAGTGCAGATTCGAAGATGATATAGTTCTATTTGCAGAGTTTCCTACTGTTAATCTTTTTATGTATCGTGATGATGTGGAGGCATTGTCATATATCTCATTCTTGCATTGTTGGACATCGGTTATTTTGTACCGCTGTGTATAATTTTCAACATCATGTTCGTGTCATATTATTGCATCTGCAGAAGAGACTTTATTTTTTGCACCTCTACTATTGATAAGTAGGAGATAATTTCCACAGCAAGTCAAATTGTGATATTGCTATCATGATTTAATTGTGTGATTTTGAGTCAAACTCATTGACCCATGTTTCATGAGTAGTGATTCAACATGAATCCATCTCTCACGGGAATAAATGGAACACTTAACACTCATTGAATCTAAGTGATGCTCATAGGGGTGAAGCACCGGGACTTCCCCGGATGTCACCCATCCCAGTATTACTCCAGCTTGAGCGCGCTTAACTACGGAGTTTCCTCCATGGTTAAACCCAAAGCTTGCAACCCCATTTGCAACCTCTATTATTATCAAGTCACTTGACATGGCACCAACAGAGATGACAATGTGTCTGTATTATCTGACGTGGCTCATTGTTAGCATGTATTGATATCGTCTAGCTTCTTGATGCCATTTTTGTCTCTTCGTATGCAATAATGGTGACTCTTGGTATTTGATGTTGGAATTCAAGAGTATGGGAATTTTGATGGGCAATATTGTTCGTCATTCTAGTCGTGCCTATATAGGCTTTAGTATTGATATTTTCTGTAGACTCTGAGTTCATTGTTTTTTAGTTCATTTGATCTAGGTGTTGTTCTGGAGAAAATTATTCTTTTGTGGCAGTGTTTGTTATTTAGGAGAGAGTTTTCTAATGTTTCTTTTTGCTTTTTAAAGGTTCTCAGAATATTTGAGCAGGGATTTGTATTGTGTGAACAAATTCTGTTGTAGGAGATTTATCCTTTTGAAAATTGTTAGAGACTTGAGAGTAAATCAGTATTATTGTTTGAATCGCTTTGTAGACATCAATGATGAAATGAAAGAATTTTAATGATGTCCACGAGACCATAAGTCTAAGGGACCAACATAAGACCCCTTATTCAGTCTACTGCGATTTCTCCAGGCTGTCCCTTTTGTTGTGGATCTGCATTAGTAAGATGGCTCCCTTGAGGAGTCTTGGTCCTTCGAAAAGCTCTTTTATGCTGTTCACATTTAAAGTTTCTTTGTGCTGGTTGCGAATGTTCTTCGTATGCAATGCGATCCTTCACATAGTGACACTTTTTTCCGACCTCTCCCTCATTGCGAAATCTCTACAAATTCTGTCCTCCCACTTTTCCTTAGGGACCTTCCATTTGCTAGTTTCATATCTCAAGCGGTGTGATCTAGATCTCAGTTGGGTGATTAAGATTTTTGCCTTTCCTTTGATCTTGGCTCCTAAATACTCTTTGTTGTCATGCTCGCATGTGGGGTTAAATTCTTTGACATAATAAGCTTTTTTTCGCTCTAACTGATTTTTCCACATGGCAGATATGATATTTCTGCCGCCCATTTTTTTAATATTTCTAAATTGTTTTCCAGGCACTCTTGGTAGTCAGTGTTCCACTTGTTGAACCATTTTCGTTTTGTTTCTTCCATGTCCTCTTCCGATAGACAAGCTCTCTATCAATCACCTTACTAGGCCAGCAATGTGCCTCCATTTTACCCAATTTTTTTAGATAGTTCAACAATCTAACAATTGCCGAGGCCTCCACTGGGAACATGCTTGCCTCTGCCAAAATAATCTCGTAAGGAACTGTTTATTTGATTTTGAGATTAGTTGTAATGAAGTGCTTTTGAATTCTTTCAATTTGCCGCCATTTATGATTTGATATGCTGCTCCCCCATACCTCGCTGCCATACAAAATAACCAGAAACATGCCTGCCTTTGCCAAAATAATCTCGAAAGGAATTGTTGATTTGATTTTGAGATTAGTTGTAATGAAGTGCTTTTGAATTCTTTCAATTTGCCGCCATTTATGGTTTGATACGTTGCTCCCCCATGTCTCGTTGCCATACAAAATAACCAGAATCACCAACAACCCAAAGAGGGTGATGGAGCCCAAATTTTAGAAGCTCCATTCTTATATATTTTCATATCTTTTCATTTTTTATGTTGTGTACCAATGACAAGAGTTCTCATGCCATATGCTGATGATTATAAGAGATCAAATTATATGAGGAAAGGAGCATTATGAAAGGATTGAGTGAATTATCAGAAGATGTTGATGTGCCCGAGAATTAAGAGTGTAAAGGCCATAATTTGGAAGTATTCTTCATTTCTGCCTTGAGATCCAGAGATTACAAAAGAATATTGAACGTGCAGAAGACATTCATATTGATGAATGGGATTAGTCAAGGATTGAAATGAATCAATATAAGTAATCTTATGCAGACCTGCAGAATAACAAATTGACAGGGGAACAAGACAGTTTCAAAAAATACATATGAATGTACAATAATGATTTAAAGATGTATTCTGAGGAATGAGATACAAAACACACAGGAATAAACATATAAATCTGTTATTGGGAAAAAGGCCCAGATACAAAAGGAGCGTATAGTGGTGAATGGCGATTACATTTTTTCATCTATCAAGGTTAGAAATCCTGATAAAAAAACAAAGTGGAGGAGAAGTGTTCATCTATTCATCAATTTGATGTCATTGTCATGAGAATTCCTTGTGCAAGAAGCCAGCGATATTTAGAGTATACGTTGGAACAACCAGCACCCACAACGATATTCAGAGATGGAAATTCTTCAAAAGTGACAGATATGTTTGAAGACGTATTGATAGGTTTAGAAATCAATGCTTGCTTTTTCCCACCGCTCGCCTTGTGTGAAATATTGCTCGTGGAAATAGGCCAGAGGATCTTCGAGTTCCATTTGAATATTTTGGAATGGTAAAGGAATGACGGCTTCAAATTTCATGCTTGGAACACTTCCATGGAGATTCGACCCATCAAACCAGTATAACATCAAGGAACCACACGAGTGGACAAAGCGAATCTTTTTTGAGGATTCAGCGTCATCAGGAGTTTTATAGCTTTGAAGGGCTTTGTAAAGGAGATACATTTTAGCGGCAACCAGAGGCGTCGAGGATTGGGTTAAGACCAGTGTCGAATGAAGGAAGATGCCTATGTTTTGCCGCATCTTTATCTATGTGCCAACGGAATGGATCAGAATCAAACGTGACAAAATTATGCATTATCCCAATACAATAGTATTTGATCGCATCATAAATTGAGGAAATAAAAATATAGCAGATGGTAATATCATAGTTCCAAGAATCACGGCGATTCATGCGATTCACGCGATTCGGCGATTCGATTCAAGCCAAACGATTTTTTATGAATCGGTGAATCGAATCAGCGATAAAGGGTTTATGAAATAAGTTACTCACTAAATTTCAAGGGTTTTTAAAATTTTCCGATTCATGGCCGATTCGATTCCGATTCATGGCCGATTCACGATTTGATTCGGCCTTGCCGATTCCGATCCGATTCCGATTCTTGTTACTTTGGGTAATATTATAAAATTTGTTTGATAGAGTTAAAACTATGATTATGAAAAATTGTTTACTTTGGAAAAGATGTGACTTTATTATGTAAAGTCATTTTCTTTTATATATTCAAATATAAATATGGAGCGGTGGTGAGGAGTAATAATTCAATCGGAACATTTTTTTCAATTAGAGAGAAGTATAATATATTTATTTTATTGTATGGAGAGATAAGGGAAATATTATGATTTTGTAATAAAGTCTATTATTTTATTTTTAAATAAAATAAAAATGTCCTATGTTTACCTTTAATGGCGTAGAGATTTAAACCACAGGGGAATCGTCTTTTATAATTATATTTTAAAATTTTGTATATGATTTTGTTATCAGATAAGTGGACATGGTCAATTAACATTTTAAATTTGATCATCATAGGTGTTATGAAATATTTAATTGTTTTTGCAGCTGTGTCTAGTTTGTCTCAGTGGAGTTAAAATTCAATCTGGACTAATTTAAGATTGCATTATAATTGGTTTGTCGCATCTGGATTATCAAAATTGTCGGCAGTACAAATGCATTGAACATTATGAAGTTGTATGTAAAAATTCTCTGAAGTTGACTCTATCGCCCGGATAAGCAAAGGCACTGGTCTTTTTATTGAAGTTAGAAAATCTACACATTCCTCCTGCAAGCATCAAATTCATTATTAACAAAATTTATACAAAACATTCAATTATCAAGTATTCAACATCTAGTTTCAGTTTCATTCTGATCGAGTTCAAGGACCTTGCCAGCCGAGGAACTCGTAAAGTTTAAATTCGCTATAGAAAACCCTTGAATTGAGTAGTCAGTGTTCAAGGTGAAGGTTTACCCGCTTGGGTATAGCGGAGCTCGAAGTGCAGGGGAATCTAAGTGATTTCCGTTTGTTGGCCAGAACTGATTGAGAAGTCCTATCAAAGAAGTGGCAAGCTCTTGGATTTTCAATCTGCGGTTTTGGGAACCAACAGAGGGTTTTCTTAGTCTTCCAATCCTATAACCCCGCTGTCCTGCACCTGTTCTGAAGGAGATAAGATGCCTTCCATCCCCCTTGTATCTTTTTTGATCTGCATGTTTCCCAACTTAGCTGGTAATAGAAATCAATCCCCAGATACTTGTATTCTTCTACAATCTCTAAAACTTTGCTATTAAATATGAAAGTGCGTTGTTGTTTTCTTTTCCTCAACGAAAAGACCATGATCTTGTTCTTAGATGTGTTGATCTCCATCCCTACCTCTGTGCAAAAGGTTTCTAAGTTACCCAATGAGAATAAGGTCATTAGCATAAAGAAGTAATCTAATCACATAATCAGCCAGATGAATTCCCTCTCCATTGGCATTGTTTAGCCATTCCTCTAACTTGTCAATATAGAGGCCAAACAAGGTAGGAGATAAAGGGCACCCCTGTTTGACCCCTCTGTCGCTGCCAAAACATTTTGACATGCCCACTTTGGTTCTGATTTTCACATTAACCTGTGCACAAAGCTTATAAACAACTACCCTGTACTCTATTGGGACCTCCAATTCTTCCATCCTATTTCATAATTTATCCCTAGGAATGGTGTCAAAAGCTTTCTTAAAGTCAACAAAGCAGCAAAAAGCCTCTTCTCCTTGTTTATCCCACACTTTCTCGATGAGATATCGTAGGGTAATGCAGTGATTAATGGTGGAGTATTTTGGTCTGAAACCCACTTGACCTGTTGCTCTTTTTCCTTTTTTTTCTGCCCATCCACTGATTCTACGCTCTCATACTCCTGTAGAGCATGCTTATTAAGGGGTTCACCACGATGGTTCGGTAGTTGGAAGGATTGTTGACATCCCCGCTTCTATGAAGAGGGATAACTATGGTGGTGGTCCATTTCGTGGGAAAGCAGCCTTGTGTGACCTTTTTAAAAATGTTCTTGATGTGCGGAGCCAACAAATCTGTCCTCCACTTTAGAAATTCAGCCTGCAGCCCATCAATATCCCAAGCTTTTCCGCTCGCTAATCTCCTTATCCCTAGAGTAATGGCTTCATCAGAGAATAGTTCAGCCGAGCTGCTAATTGTGTGAAGTGAAATTTCACCCTCCCATCTCTCGTAAAGAATTTTTACATATTTTAACCATTGGGAGTCCATAATTTTATTTTCAACATGTTTTCTAGCTGCTTGTAACTTCCTCCAAAAACCTTTAGGATTATGCTTTCCTAACATGATTAGCTCCTTCCTTCGGTTAATTTCATATTTTTCTTTTTTGGATTTGATCAGCTGTTTGTATTCTCTTATGATTGTTTTGTTTTCCTTTCTCCCTTTAAGGTTTCTTTTTGTGGCCTTGCATTCTTTGTCATACCATGGGGTTAGCCGGAAAGGTGTTTGAGATGCTCTTCTTTATTCTTGTTCTCTTACAACCCTTTAGCACTTTTTGAATTAGTGGGATCAATGAGCTGCTGCTGATGTGGTTTTTCTTATGATTGTTTTCATTGAGATTCGTGATGTCATGGTACATTTGGATTTGCTGTTCAAGAGCGGTGCAAAATACCTTTTCATTTTCATTGTTTATAAGAATCTTGCCCTCTTTATGTCCTTTTGTCCTTTTCAATCATAAGCAAGAGTTTTTTTGTATTTGATTTGAGAATCTAAATAAAGACATCAATTTTATGGGCTGGGTTGTTTCCCTCAAGCAGGAGGGTTTTTCCCAGGATAACTTTTGTGTGTTATCTGTTAGTTAGAGTCTTATTTGTATTCCAATTATGGCATCTTATTTATTCTGGTTGATAATTTAACAATTTTTTCTCTCTATAATTTGTGTAACTGGTACTAGACGAAACCACTGTAGCAGCAGCTGTTCTGGATGCAACCCTAGCACAGGTTATTAGTGTTTTTTATCAGCAGCTTGTTGTGGAACTGTTGAAGCAAACTGCACAAACATAGCTGTTCTGGTAGTATTTGATTTGGGCCTTCATTATGGATTTCTCTTCCAATCAAATTAAAGAAGCCTTTTAACAATTCACAGCCTGGTAATTCTTCATTGAAGCTTGAATAAGGGTTTGTACACCAAAAAACAGCCATTTTGAGGTCTGCCTCAAGTTGAGACACCATTGTTTAAAGCAAGAAAATCAATATAATGATTATGTTCTAATTAACATTGACTATTTGCAAATACAAACTATATAACTAATTTCCTGGATTCCATAGAGATTTCATTAGTTATTGTTCATCACGAGATGAATTATTCATGTATTTGGGATTATAGATCCGACCTTTGTTGTCGTTGAACAATTCCTTTTAAAAATAATAATAGTAGTTTGAGTAGGTTTTAGACTATTTCAGTTGTAGTAGAACACAATGACCCTACTACCGTATGAGGGTTTCAATTGCATGCCAACTCTTTCAGTTGCATGTGATTGATTTGCAGTTGTGTCTGAATTTTTCATTTTGCATGTTAGTTTTATCTATTGCATGTTAGAAATTATGGTTGCTTCTGCTTCTTATCCAATACATGTCAGTATAAGGTGGTTCTATGCACTCCAGAGGGTTTGAACTGCACAGGTACAATACAAGGAGTTCATATGGACAAGTTGAGGGGACTGGAAGAAAACCAGTTAGAAAAAAGATGGGAGAAAGAAGAGCAGAATGATTCCTGAGAGTTTTTGTCTAACAACAACAACTAATGTTGCAACAATTTTAGGATAGAATAATCACAGCTATGTGATAACTGAAGAGTTGATCGTACATGATAAAAAAGATCTAGTAGTCAACGCAGGAGAAGCAAAGCCGGACATGGGGACTAAGACAAAGTAACTTCCAATGTTGTGAGGACAGTGGATACAATGTTGGATCAATCCTTATGTCCCACATTTTTACCTTGTCAATTCCAGAGGTAGAGTTGGAAGAGATACACATCGCATATGACATTATGGTGGTTCGAGATGAAAATATGCAACTTTCAGCTGATGTAAGACAGCTAATGAACTTAAATCAGTCAATGAAACAGCATAAGGACAAGGCTTAAAACCATTTGGAAAGGCCAAGCATGAGACCCTCAAGGTCAAGTTATAGGCAGGGCACTCAGCCTGTGGAATATAATGATGCTTTGAAAAAAAATTGTATACCGAATTTCAATAGAAATGAAGGAATACAAGCTCATGGGTTTATAAGTTAGACACATTCTTGACAGTCAAGCCTATGGAAGAGGAAAAGGCAATACAGTTTGCTACCATGCACTTGGAGGGAGTAGCATATGACTGGTGACACCATGGACTTGTTTCCTAGGATCATACCATGATTCATTCGTATGAAGCTTTTGTTATGGTTCTATTCTTTTTTCTGTTATAAAAAACCACATGCAAGACTTAATTTTATGCTATTGGCTCTTTAAAACCAGTGGAGACAAAGCATTGTACTTCATAACTTGATCTCCACTAGGGAAATAAATTCAAGCAAGAAACAAAAATTGCTTTAGAATAATAAGATAATAAAACTACATGTAATGTCCCCATTTTTGCTAGCTGTGGAGTTTGAGAGATTAGCCTATTATTGTGATCCATATAGGCTAATTATCGTGAATAGAGGGTCTTTTGAGGTAGTGGCTTGGCTTGGGAGGGTCTTATTTTCTCCACAATTCAGTAAGCTACAGGTTGGTATGCGTTTGGCTCATATTGGACTTCATTTGGGCTTAGATTTGTGTGTTTATTATTTGTGGTAAGTCAGGTGTTGATTGAGATGAACCCTTTCTAATTTTGGTAAGTGCATTTGGTCACATGGAGAAATAATGTGCGACTCCTATTTCAGATGACATATTTAAATGATGAATATTTTGGGAGTTATTATATTTTTAGTGGCCAAATTATATTTAAATAATAGAATGGTTTATTATAAAGTTATAACTTCATAATTTCACTTAAGTTGAGGGTTGAGTCGTCATTGAAAGGGGCCATTTATTATATGCCTAAGCCAAGTAATAAATATTTAAAGTGATTATGTGTTGGAAAGTTTCAAGAGCTAAGTTCATTTGGGGAAACTTTCACAGTTTCTGAAGTTGAGTTCTTTTGAAAACTTTTATCAACAAAGCTTTATAAATATGAGCTCATTTCATTGGAAAAAGTACGCTTGGATAGTGGTTTCATTGGTTTAATCTCCTTATTGTGATTACTTGCGACTAGAGATTGGAATTATAATTCCATGAGTTTGGTTGTGTTGCAAATTGTGCTGAGGTTAACAAATTTGCCTTATCCCTCCTTCTGTAATTTACTGTGCCTAAGGAGTTGTTTATGTTTCATCGGTTGGCTGAGAATTGAATCACTTGCTGTTGAATTGGAGGATCTTGTTGTGAATTGAGCTTGCTGGGGGTGGCAAATTCAGCATAATTAATTAAGGGACATTGATTTAATCTCCTTATTGTGATTACCTGTGACTGGGAGATTGGAATTATAGTACTGAGAATTCTGAGTTAGGTTGTGTTGCAAATTGTGTTGAGGTAAACAATTTTCCTTATCTATCCTACTGTAATTTATTGTGGCTAAGGAGTTGTTGATGTTTCATTGGTTGGGTGAGAATTGAATCATCTGCTGTTGAATTGGAGGATCTTGTTGTGAATCGATCTTGCTGGGGGTGACAAATTCAGCATAATTAATTAAGGGACATTGGTTTAATCTCGTTACTGTAATTACTTGTGGTTGGGAGATTGGAATTATAATTCCGAGAATTCTGAGTTTGGTTGTGTTGCAAATTGTGCTGAGGTAAATAATTTGCCTTATCTCTCCTACTGTAATTTACTGTGCCTAAGGAGTTGTTGATGTTTCATAGGTTGGCTGAGAATTGAATCACCTGCTGTTGAATCGGAGGATCTTGTTGTGAATCGAGCTTGCTGGGGGTGACAAATTTAGCATAATTAATTAAAGGGAATCACTCCCCTTATACATACCAGACGTGGCTGCGTTTAGAGCTAGACAACATACAAAATTGATTGCTCATTGATCTCGCAGGCCTGTCATTAACCATTTAGGGGAGCTGCATTAAATTTGGAAGGTTGCGTTAGATTTCCAAGGCCCAACATTGGTAATTTGGGCTGCAAATTCTGTCCGGACAAAGGGGGCAAATTAATACTGCATTGGTGGTACTATATAGGCAGATCATGGCCAGTTAGGGAGGTCACATGGGGCTGCATATTTAGCCTGTGTGAGAATTGGACCCGTCTAGAGGTGTGTGTTTGGCATTATAATTCAAATGATTTCAAGAAATTCAAACTCCATTGGGTAATATATACATCATAGATACACTGCCCTGTGGGACGGGGGGACAGAGGGGGCCTTGGTTTGGGGACGACAAGGGGACGACAACGGGGGACGGGGGGGTGGCGGGGGGAGCAAGGGTGTGTATACTATATATATGGTACTTAAAATGCTAGTTATGAAAAGATATACTACAATTACACAATATAAGATATAAAGATGTAAAAAATTTAAACATTGAACATTGCATTGAAATTTTGAACTAGAACATCATGATTCATGATCAAATGACAAACAATGAACATTGAACATTAACAAATGAAAGTAGCAAATTATATAATTTTAAATTTATATTATATATCAGTCTTCAAATATAGAAATGCAAATGTGAATAAAAATAAAGAATAGAAGGCTTTTGAACAAAGGAGGAAGGAATGGGCCCCACATCCCATTATAACATAAATAGAACCAAAAAAAAAAAAAAAATAATGCCTTATTTTTTTTTTTTTTTAATGTTTCCCATCTTGTTGCGGCTAGAGACTTCCCGGCGTCCCCTCTCACGCCCCCCCGCACCCACAGGGGACATGGAGACGTCTCCGGTGGAGGTGGCGCTCTGAGTGGTGCCGCCCAAGACTTCGAAATGCTGTCCCCCCGTCTCGAGTGTGGCCTGGTTTTGGTGGGGGGATGCATCCCCATGTTACACTAATATACATTGAAGTCTATATCAGGTTCTCCATTTTGTGCTAAAAAATAGTCAATGTTAGTTGTTCTTGTTCCATTTCATAAAGTCTGAAATCAATAGTGAAATTTTCAGTAGTTGTTATTTGTATGGCATGGCTGATAGACAGTTATATTTTTAGAATATACTATCTCATAAGGCAATAATATATATCAGCATCAAATATTTATCTATGGAAAATTTCTGAAGCTTGTAATGGTGAATAGCTCATTACTCATTCTAGCATTGTGCATTAAAATTTAGACATCATATATACAGTGATAGCTGAACTGTTCGCCAATTGTTTGACAAAATGTCAATATTGAATAATGAAGAAAATTGATGTTATCTAAAGTTATAACCAAGTCGGGTTATTACACTACGCAAAGCCCAATTCCCTGTGCCCAGCTGAAGCGGGTAGGACATGTGGAGATTTGCATCAGTGAGTTCCAAAAACATTTCGTAATGGTCCTGGATATGCCATAGGAAAGAGCCACAACGGTCTTTATAGAAGGATTGAGTGACAGATTGAAGCAATTGGTCAAGATACATATGCCTAATGCATTGGATGAGGACATTGGGTTAGCTCTTGATCTTGAAGTCACACCCTTTTGTTAGTCACACAAGAAGAACTTTAGGTATTAGAAATCAGATGATGAATTGGATGTGAAGGCTCCTAATTTGCCCAAGTTCATGCCATCTAAGGGAGGAAAAGAGTTAAGAAGGAAGAATCTTTGTTTTCATTGCGAAGAACCTTGGGAACCTAGTCATAGGTGTGCTTGGTAAGGGTAAGGCATATCTTATTGAGGTTTTTTCTGATGTGGACAACGATGATGATAGTGAGCATGATATTAGGGTGCAAGGTACCCTTGTCTCCCTATCCAGTGGTTCCAAAAATCATCTTTTCGTACTTAAAGGGATTGCCACTATCATTTTTCATCCTTAAAAAGATGTGACGTACTCACATTCTTGCTTGGAGCAAATGAAAATGATAAATAACCAGCAACACTTCTTCTAAGACTCAAATACTCTTTTTTAAAAATAACTTTTTTTTATTGATCCTCTTGAAAGTATTGCTTTGCATTTTCCATTGCGTTTTTGCATAAAGTGTCTTTATGCCCACTTTCCATCATCTTTAGACTTTAGCCTAGTGACACACTTTTTAACTTTTTTGTTTAAATAATTAAATGTAAGCTGCGATTTAAAATATTGAAAAGTAGTTGTTTTACAATTAAATTATTTACATTATAACCTCTTTTCCAATACCAATTTGGTTATGAGAAAACTTTAAAAAATAAGCTAATGGCTAAACAATCGGTCACATACGAGAAATGGACTTTACACATAAAAGTTAATTATAAAATGTGTGTACGTACATGTTATATTCCAATTGGTATTCTGAATTTTTCCTCAAAGGAATTGGAATATTGAACAGCTTGGCTTTTTTTTTGTTTATAGCATGTGAAGTATTTGAAGCACACCTTTTGTACAGTTCAAATTTGACACTCTGCATACCTTGGGCAACTGTTTTAAAGTGCTGTTTTTGTTGCCTTTGCAGGCCAAGACTACGAAGAAGATTGTGCTGAGGCTGCAGTGTCAATCATGCAAACATGTTTCCCAACATCCAATCAAGGTTTTATTTGATATTTGAGATAGTACTATCATTTAATACTTCCTGGTCTTTGTTTTTTTGGTTTTGTTGGAAATCTCTACATTTTACTGCTTTGATATCTGTAACTGTTAATCCCTAAGTTGAATTCCTCTATAACGTTCTTTACAGCGCTGCAAACATTTTGAGATTGGTGGAGACAAGAAAGGAAAGGGCACTTCTCTCTTTTAGGTGCATTCAGCTGCTAGTTAATATTGAAATGATTTCATCAGCCTAGCCTAGCTTATATATTCAAGCGACATGTATGATGCAGTTTATCAATCGTCATGATCATTATATTTATTGTTAAAGCAGTTAATCTTCTCAAAATGTCTGGTTGCTAATTTCTGCTGACAATGGTTTGTAGCATAGTACAAAACAACTTATGAGCTTTTTACAATAAAAAAACTTTGGATTGCTCTTTCCTTGGTTGATTTTTGCACTGTGAGATGTGAAATGAATGGAATGTATGAGATTCTATATGATCAAATTATTTGTTCTCAGGCCTGTGTATGATTTGAAAGACACCTTATCAGCTAATGATGTTTCAGCACATGAGATTATAATATCTAGAATGACTGCAAGGAAATTGGTTTAAAATGGCTTATATGATATTCTGAAAATATATTCGATTTGATAATTTGTTCCTGTTCCTGTGTCTTGAGTTCAAAAGCACTTGTTATGAACCATTGATGATTAAGCATGTGATTTTATGGATTACTTACAGTTTGCCTATTGAAGTTGGTAAAAAATGAATTCTATATCTCAGTATGTACGATACAAAGTAGATCTTTATATTCCAATAAAATACAAAATTTCTTAAGGTTGCACTTGTTTATAACTTGCCTGATTTTGAGACAATATTACAGGGTCTAAATTTTCTTGCAAGAATATGCATGCTACATTTTGACACTGATCTCAAAATCAGATTTAGAAAGGACTCATGCATGCTACATTTTGACACTGATCTCAAAATCAGATTTAGAAAGGCCTATCATACAATAGGAGCTATATTTTCTGAGGTTTAGACAAATCTTTCAGGCTTTTATAACTCAACAAATTTACTAGGAAACACCTTATATATGATATTTTTGCACATCGCAAATGTCAGACATGAAACTTGAAAGTACGTAATGCTATTTTGCACCTGGGGGATTGTTACAGATCACCTAGTTTGTTTCCTACCCTCACAATATCATGTTTGAATCTTGAGATCACAGGTGCTTTCGGAAAGATAATTCTATTTGAGTTTGAATGCATCATTAGGATTTCATGCTTGAATAATCTGCTAACCATGTTCTTTTCAGAACTGTTTTGCTAGAGACAATATTTGAAGGGTTTGGATGTTTAATTTCAAATTGAAATAGTTGTATTTTGATAATTTGCAAGTCCATTACTGATATTTTTGCAGAGAAAATGCATCACATTAACTTTGTAGAAAGTGTACAAAAATCCCCAACCCAAGGAGTAGAGCTATAGATGGGGAGGAAGAAAAGAACGGTACACACTACAAACAGAAACAGCCATAATGAGAGAGAAGAAACCCCTGGTCCGCCACTCCAGGCTCAATTTAATACCTTGATTGGCAAGAGAATCAGCCATATTTCTTGATATGTTAATTCACTATGATAGGAAACCTGTGCACAATTTTGTTATATCTTGCATGAGAATATCTAGCACAAGATTGTCCACCTTCAAGTTCTTTTCATGACTTAATGGCCAATGTCAAATCACCATAATTTGTCAAAATTTTCTTTTCTTTTGAGAGTGCAATTTTCAGGCTTTGAGCTGAAAACTCAGTAACATTGTTTGAAATCTTGCCCAAACCCTTGCATATTCTAAAAACAGCTTTGCCATCATGATTTATTGCGACTCTACCAGCCCTTGCATCACCTGAGTATTTCTTGTAAGCACCATAATTTTTAAATGATAAGTAGAACCATAGAGGTCCAAAGGTTTTCCTTTCTAAGCAATTTTCATAATCGATAGTAAGGCTGTAATCACCTGAATCTTACTGTCTCTAGAAAACAGCTAGACACGGTGGAACTCATATATTGAATAATGGCATTATGGGTTTCAACACAGGCTTTAGTTTGATGATCATATGGTGGCTTTTATAATGGCTGTGGCATTCTGCCTTTTACATGGCCGAGTTGCTACTGGCAGAGTGCGTGTATCATGTTTGGTAAATTTATAGATCTATTACTTCCTTGTGTATGTTCGTTTTTTTGGTTGTGGGACTATCTCCACTAGAATGGTGCAGTGGACAAGGGTTTTACATGGTCAGGTGGTGTTGCATACCACTTTTGGAGACTGGTGGACCCGGATTTGTGGATTGGTTTTGAGAGTACATGTCTTCTCTTCTTCCATGTAGTCCTTGTTCTTGGTTTCATGCCATTGTGCAAGTTATGTAACCATGGTGTAAGAAATGTAATTGATTCGAAAGCTTTGTGCAATTGTTATTGTATTATTGGACACTGCTTAAATCAGTTGGATATATTATAAGAGTTGACAGCCAGTGAATATATCACATGTTACACTTTAGTGATCTCTACAAAATAATCTCTAGCATCTGCTAACACAAACATAGCACCATGAACATGTCTTCAGCCATGACCTAAGCACACTTGTTTTGATTTCATCTTGCTTACTATATACAATTGAACTACCAATAAACTGTTTCTTGCACAGTGGCTTGCAACCATTCTTCACGAAATCAATTGGAATTGATCTGATCCTTTATATTCACATGTGCAAACACTGATGTAGCATCTGAACACATCCATGAATATGAATCTAAGCTTGCATAGCTTAGCTCTCTATATCTAAACCTCCCTTATCAAATCTGCAACTGCGATGTACAGAAACTGTGTCTGTCACATAGCCCAACACATATATGTTGACATCAATGACAAACAAGTCATGAAAGCAACACACATCAAATCTAAGTGCCAACAATCTCCCCCTTGGGTATATACTCAACAATCTCCCAGTAATGCTAACGCTCTTTTAAGGCCCAAATTTGGAAAAATGTACTCAATTGCGGGTCCTTGCTTCTTTTAAGGCTTGAAGTGGAGGATTGGTGATTATCTAACAATCCAATCTTGAGATGACTGTTGGTTAGGTGACATATCCCTCTCGTTGCTCCCTGCATTTTCCAATCTGTGTAGGTAGGCTAAATGATTCTTTGGGATATGGGTTAATTTCATAGAATAATAGGTACTAGAAAAAGACAAACTCAGTTGTCAAGGTCTTCAACATCTTATGCCTTTGTCACTAGATTTTCAAAAGAGACTCATAGAGGAGAGAATCCCAATGTTCTTCATAGAGGTTAGTTTTGTATGGAGGTATATTGTGAGTGGTGAGATTTTCCCATCTTATGCTCATCAGTGAGGGTGGCTAGAATTAACTGTGGCAACAAGTTTGGAACTCTCAATTAATCCCCAAGATGAATTTATTTTGGTGAGGGTTATGCATGGCATGATCCTTACTGTAGACAACCTCATCAAATGTGGGTTCTATTTGTTGAACATATTGATAAGATCTGATAGATCGCATGTCTCTACTAGTTGGTTGTCAATAGTAGAGTTTTAGTACATAACAAATTTATTTTATGCAAGTCTTGGGTTATGATAATGGATGCTCCCGTTTTTATTATTGAAATACAAATTTTGGTACAACCATAATATCCGATGGGCACATAAACATGAAGATAGAGTTTGTTTGTTGTTGCGTTCTTCCCGATATCCTTTTTATTTGGCTCAAAAGTTTTGATGATCATGCCAGAGTCTTGGTTGTGAGATTCCATTGGCTTTAGACTTGACTTATTATGCAGTATATCAAATGTTTTTGGGACAACAATTAAATTCTGTTTTTGGACAGGTTTTATTTGGTTCCAAAGTTTTGATGATCATGACAGTCTTGGTTGTGACATTCCATTTGTTCTAGAAGTGACTTTCCTTTTGGTAAGTGTATTACTTGTCATGCATGTCTTATGTCCGACCTATCTCTAGATCATGTGTAACATGGTATGAAAACTTAATATGCATGACCTATATTTTTGGTCGAGTGCTAGTGTGTTAAATTATAATTGTAATATCTTTTGTAATGTAGCCGACATGATTTGTAGCTAGGCCGACACATATTCATCTAATTGGATATATATAAATATAGGGAAATCATTTTTAATTTGAGATGATGAGCAAGAGACTAAATTGAAGTTGGTATAATAATGCAAGCATGATCTTGTGAGCAAATACTTGGTGATGATGCGTGTGAGGAATAGATAGATTTGTAAGTAAATGTGATATCAAGAAGATTCTTTCATACAATTTCAATTTGGATTGGAGTATATTAGTAGATTTGTGATCGGTGTGATTAGTTGGAATTCTGTGATCCATATACATAAGCAATTATGAGTTCACATTTTGTCTATAAGACATTTTGTAATAGGGGGTGCAAGTGCCAAAGTCTTTGCCTTTATTAGTGTGGTGGATTCTGGGTAGGAGCTGAGTGAAGTTTGTGAAGTTGTACATTTAATAGTAAAATTTATAGTTTGTAAATTTTGACATTAAACTAAATAAATTAAAACTTTGATGACTTATTGTAGATGGAAAATAGAAATTTTTGTCATTAATTTTTTTTTAAAAAATAATAAAAATGTCTTTTGGCTTAAATCGTATAAATCTAAGATCAACAAATCAAAGAAAAATAATAATGATCGTAATAACATAATAATTTTGGCTTATAAAAATAATGTAATAGTGTTGGTATGTTTGATTCACTTATGACTAAATTATAGATCATTATTCAATTTTAAGTTGTCTCATACGTTAAAAAAAACTAAGTCTTGTAATTATTATTTTAATAGTGCTATAATATTGAACATTTAATAATAACAATGCCATTTCAATAATAATTATACTTACTAAAAGCTTCAAAGCTTCATGTATGTTTTTCAAAGTTAAATAACAATGATATCTAAATTTAATATTTTAAAATTATAAAATAATATTAAAATTAAAATATATAATTATTTAAGAAAAAAAAAACCATATTATTCAAATTCCTCATAATTTTGTTGTATCAAAATTTATAAATATTTTTAGTAAAATTTATGAAATAATTAGATTCTTAAAAAATACTTTTGTTATTTATTAATTTAATTATAATTTAGATTTTTTTAAAAATTAGAATAAAATAAATTATAATTATAATTAATTTAGTTTCTTAGTTTCAAAAAATAGTTATAATTTAGGTAGCTTCACAAAAATTGACAAGTTACGATGTTTGCTTTTAAAAAGTTTAATTAGAATAAGATTAGAAAATATTAGTAGTAAAATATAATGTAAACTTAAAGAAATAACATTTTAAAAAGCTTAATTAGTTATGATGTTTTCTTTTAAAAAGCTTAATTAGAATAAGATTGAAAAATAGTAGCATTAAAATATAATGTAAACTTAAAGAAATAACATCAATGTAAAACTAATAATAAATATATTTAAAATAAGAAATATAAAACCATTTAACTCTATATTTGAACTTGGTAAGGAAAATAGATAGGGATAATTAATATTGATTAGACATTTGTGAGGTGGAAGATAAAAATGATTCTTTTTAAAAAAAAGTTAATCCACTTGTCACAAATGTGGAAAAGATAAAGTTGTAATTAATACATTCATTAATAGAATAGTTAGAAAATTTTTGTATTTTTTTTTTGGAGAAAATTGATTTTTTTAATTGCAAAAAATAGAATGGTCCAATAGAATGAATGAAAAATTAGAAAAAGATATGAACATTTGAAATTTCTTTTAATCTTTGAAATCCTATGAATTGATTGGTCAGTTAAATTGAAAAACTGAATTGAATGAAAACAATAGTATCCTGATAAATGTTTTTTATGCCAAGGCAGTTAGCTAAATAAAAGTGAGCAAGTTGACAGGGGGCAAAGTGATGTTCTTTTTACGAGAATTAGCTTCTATGCAGTTTTTCTTTACTCCGTGTTTCTTAAAAATGTTCTGGAATCATCCGTTCATCCCCTTTTAGTTATTTGGTCTGCTCAATATTATTTTTTGAATTGTTATCAGTAGGAATAACTTTAAGAAATACCTCTCTAAGGAAAGATTGAAATATTGGTGAACCTTAAACCTTCCATTTTCTTGAAAAAAATAATTTCTATTGACAATTTTCTCATTTAAAATAAATAAATTCTTATTCGGGATTATTTTTGAATCACAACTATTTTGGTAGAAAATATTGTCAAATGTCAAACAATAACAAGAAATTATTTGATCACTATGATGATTACTTTCATTGAAAACGAAGAATTCTTATAGAAAGTCATTGGAATTGACATGGAAATGTTTGATGGATTTAAGGGATAGACTATAATATATAGTTGCTACCAATCCTCTTTATATTGTGTAATATAGATGTATTAATTCTTTTAAACTCTAATGAGACCCAAAATTTAGTGAAGATCACTAATTTCTATGAAATCAATAAGCAGCCCTTGTAAGCATTATAAATAAAATAGATTTTTTCAGATCCAATTAGTTTTTTAGAAATTAAAAAAATCTTTATTATGGAAATTTATTAAAAATAAAAATATTATTCTCTCTATTATAGGAGAACTAAATATTGGTGATATAATATATAATAATAATTATGGTACAATAGTGGTGAATTAATTTATATTTCAACAATAAAATAAAATTTGAGAGATTGGTTATAATTATGTATTGAATATTGTGGTGAATATTTAAGTTAAAGTTTTTGTTGAAATATATTATCTGCAAAATTTAAATCTTTCTAAGAAATAACTTTGTAAAAATATGGTGATTTAGGTTGCATGAAATTTGAATTTATTAGCCAAATTTGGTTTCTCAAATTTCAAAAGTCAGCCAATTGGTGAATATTAACCACTAAAACTTACAACCGTTGTGTCTTATGCAAACAAAATGAGGATTTGGTTGATCATATGTGCATACATTGCTCATGTATGTGTGAGCTGTGGTGGAGAACTCTACGACTCATCGAAACTCATCGAGTGATGAATATGGATATTCACTAAATTGCTTTCAATTGGAAAGGCAACTCCATATTTAGTAGTTGTGGAGGCAAAATCCCTCCACATTTGGCCTTCGACAATAAGGAAAGAAAATAATAATATGATATTATATGAGAAGGAAAGCCTGTCTAAGGTGGTCTTTGTCTTTAGCACCTCCCATAAGATGCTACTAGAGAATTTTAGTATCACAAGGGGGCCTTGTACCCTCTTTCCTCCCCCTCGTAGTGACAATCAAGAATTAGGGCCTGTAGGATTTCAATTGGAAGTTTGACCCTCTAATAAACGCAAAAAGGAAAATCAAAATTTGGACTCCCCATAGGCACTCAACTTTGACTACACAACAAAGTATTCTAAAGGTTTGGCCGCTATGGGTGGTGCAATTATAGACAATTCTCGAGCGTTGGTGGCAACTTTTAGTGGTGTTGCACATATATACAAACAACCAAGCAAAGGGATTTGAGTCTTTTTTAGGACTTAAGATTGCACTCTCCATTAAGATGAGAGTGCTATCAATCGAGGTGATTACAAACTCATCATAGATGCTCCTAAAAGGATGTCCAAGTAAAGATGGTTTGTGGAAGGCATTTTGAGGGAAGTTCATAGACTATTCTAGGGATTTGACTCCTAGAATATTAATTATGTCTACCGAGAGGGCGACAACATGCTATACTTTCTTTGTATGAATGGTTATACTTTGTTTCGGCTAAGGTGTTCGCTGACCTTGGGTTCTGTCCTAGCTAATGTGCATACTCTCTTGAATGGAAAGTGTTTAATATTACATATTCACTTGAATGGAGAGTGTTTAATACCTAAGGGAGATGACACATAACAAACAAGTGAATGCCTCTGGTTGTTGGTGCAGTTAGTGACTCTTCTGCTCTTGTTGCGACCTTGGTTGGTGGGAGCTCTGCTTTTGATCTTACTACCACTTCTTAGGTTGTGGGCACAGTTGTTATCTCTTGTCCCTGTTGTGGCTCTAAATGGTGGGAGTTTTGTTGGTCCCACTATTGCTTCTGCCCAGGAGTGTGAGGTTACCCTTGGAAATGTTGGCATTCTGGCTGATGGTTGAGCTCCCCTATAGTTGTTGTTCGCATTGCTTCTCAAGTTTCTACTGGATCTTTCTTGGATCCTTTAGATTCTTTGCTTTCAGTTGTCCTTATTCAATAGGATCCTGTTGGCCCTTCGTCAGATTCTTTTGTTGGTAAGAGAACTTCTATGATAGATTCAAATTCTTGGCAAAATGCTACTACTAGGGTTGAGGATGGTTGAATTACGATCAAATGTAAGAAAACAAAATCTCCCCAATCCTCCTTTGATATGACCCCTCACTCCTACATGGGTAAATAAAAGTCATATCTGGTCCTGGTTGGTTTAGGTTGCTTGCTGGTCTTTTATTTCTTTTTTTCTTTTGGCCTTGTAGCTCCTTGTCTTGGTTGGGGGAATTTTGGGCACATGTTCCCCATTCTTGGCTTTGCCTCATTTTTTCTTTGGTTTGTTTCTTTTTGTGGATAGTCTTGAACATATCTAGATGTGGGTTTTAGGTCTCTATAACCTATTTTGTAAAGGGTTTCGAGTCCTTTTGAAGCTTGTTTTTCACTCAAAAAATAAATAAGTGGGGCTGTGAAATCTCCTTGTTAGTTTAGGGTATTGGATTTCCATTACCTCCCTTTTAAGTATTTAGAGGGAGTTGGAAATTGACTAAAATACTTTGAATCTAAATATGAAAAGGATGACATGGAAGGATGGATTTACTTTTGAAAATTGCATTACCAATGAAGGCATTTATTACCATTCACAATGTAGTAGTTTACATTCTCTTCGATGGCCCCTACGTAATCAATTTAGTTTCATTAGCCCTAGAGAGAACCATAATATAATGAGATGAAACCATGAAATTTACAAAGCTGATGCAAGTTGTTTATCATTATCCCTTGTGTATTGAAAGGATATTTTGTACGTGCCATATTGAAAAGACTCCCATTTGTGAGATGCTACAGCTTGCATGAGTTAGTTTTTGAGGAGAGAGTTGAATGATTTTATCTAACTAGATAAGCACACTCTTTCCACTTTTAATTGTTCAGTGACAATGATAAGTTCCCTTTGTAGATCAAGAGTTGTAGTTCTCACTCCAGTGCTGATGAATTTTTCTATTCTATTACAATTATGGAGCATGACAAGAATTGCATCAAGCCTAGAAAATTAGACGACTTTAGGAATTATCCCATATTATGGAACATTTGTAAGGAGGGTAGGTTACTAATTTCATCAAATATATCAATGGGTTTGATGAGGGACTTACTGTATAATTGTCTAGCTTTTGGGATAACAAAAGGGTTTCTTTTGGGGGCATTTCCTTTCATTTAAAAGGCCACCAAGATCTCTACTAGGGATAGAAAATGGAAGAAAACCATGTGTTTTAGAAAACAATAGCCTTAACATGTTCTTTAAGGGAAACAAGTCATTGGTTAAGAGGCATGACATATATGATAGGTTAGAGTTTCCTTCTCCATAGGACAATGTCTTTTACATGATTATGAGATATTTTATGTCGAAAGGGTAATTTAAAGTTTATTATTATTACCGCATCATGAAATCATTTCTTTTTTCTCTTTAGAACTTTGTGTTTGAGTTTAGGGATGGAATTTTTCGGGGCAAAAAACAAACTTAATTGCACTAGGGCCTCATTTGTAGGCTTTTCAATCTTCACCTAGTCCTATTCCCTTCTAAACCTATCATTTTCTATGAATCCCTTGTGTCTCACGTACCCCCACATGCTAACATTGTTGACATGTTTAGCCAAACTAAGGAAAATGGTATTAAAAACTTACAAGCTAGCAAAATTACCTCTTGAATGGGCATTGCTTGAAATTCAGAATTCTATTGTTGCTGCCCTTGACACTGGCTCCAAGGGAAAATACTCTTCACCGTCGACCTTTAATAAGAAAATTTGAAAGCTTCCATGCATCAAAAATACCAAATTATTTGTTTAGGAGGTTAACTCAAAGGGTTAAGATGAAGGGGAGGAATAACATATCACCCCTAAAAGATCTAATATATTGGTCAATAGGTTTATGAAGAAAGGAAAAAAGGCACCTGTGAATTGTGACTCATAGGAAGCGATGGAATATGCAAACCAAGCTACTCATTAAGGGCTTTAGAAAAGTAATAACAAAAAGGAATATAAGCAAAGATTGATGATAATGGAGCCTCCAATAGCTCAACATGTATCCTTAATAAAAGGAATGTAGAACTTACTACAATAGGTATTGATATGCCACCCTCTTAGGAAAAACCTAAAAATTCCACCTTTGAAATAGATTCAAGAGTGAATTTGGGAAGCTTGTTGAGGGAGGTGAACAATCTTAAGAATAGAGAATGAAGCTAAAAGAAAGGTTGGAAGCATTTCAAAATTCAGTCTTTGTTTAATACACATTTTGTCAACATAAATCTACCTTCAACATTACAAGATTCTCAGTGAAGATGAACATGAAAAAGGAAGCTGTAGAGATTTGTGTAATTTCCTCTCTTAATATTGGTCTAATGTTTTGTATCAGTTAGTTGTGATATTAAATCCTTACTAAAGGCTTAGTGGGGTCCGAACCCCTACCCCCTTGAAGATTCCTATATATTTATGGTTTCCCTGAGTGGATGTTTGAACTCTCAATATTTTTGCTACAATTTGTTTTGCACTAGTATGATTTTAGATAGATTTTGTCTTTGTTCTACTTGGTATGATGGTTGTAACTTTCATGTATATAAGATGCTGATCTATTGTCAATGTTTTTCTTTTAATAGCTCTATTTTAGGAAGGTTTTGATGTTTAGTTACTATTAGTGTGTTCTGTTTGTACACCGTTGGGATGTTCTACTATAAGGGGGAACACTCTAGTTTTTGCTACTTATTAAAATAAAAAACAATGTCATCAACATTATCATCCATTTCATCATCTAAATTAATCATAATAGGATATTTAATACAAAAACTAAAAACTAACAAGGTTAGCCAACTTTATTTTTTTACGTTTTTCCCCTCCCTCATGTTGGTCATAAATTGTTTAAATGAGATCAAAGCACCATGAGGTGTTTGAGAAGAGGAATTTTTTGGGAGTAAATATTATGATCCTTAACATGACATCTATGACAACTATTACAAGCAATATAATTTGTTTTGGTTTTGCTTGTAAGTTGAGAAGGTTGGAGATCAATCAACATGGGCTTCTTTTTTTCCTTTATAGGAAGAGTGGAAGGAATTGTTGGCATTTTATACCATCATTATCCCATAAAAAATAGTCAATCCTAGACACCTTCAACATGGGCTAAAATTTGTCAACAAAGGCATGCTATCTAGCATTATTTCCTAATACATTGTATTATTCAAGATTGGTTACTAATGCGACATGTTAGTACCCTTAAGGATAAAACCATAAACATTTTATGTTTTGTGACTTATTGTATTCTCCATGGTATAATTTTATATTTACTGATTGGAAAAGTAAACCATCACTTAAGTCATTGGCTTTAGCCCTTGCACACATTTTTCTATTGCTCATATCCTTCCAAGTCACTCACTCCCAATTGTTAGCACATGCCAACTTATGATGTTGTGAGGATCCACCATGTATTTTCTTGGGTCCCGCAATCTTAAGGAAAGAGTGGATGAAATGAAATGAAAAGAAAGGGTTTTAATGATGTCCATGAGACCACCAATATAAGGGACCAAAAGAAAAGTTAAGTAACCTATTGTAATTTGTCCAAGTTGTTCCTTTTGTTATGGATCTATATTAGGAAGCTAGTTAGCTTGCATAAACTTACCTCCACAAAAAGTTCCTTCATGCTGCTCACCTACATGTTCTACTGGTTTCAAATATCTTCATATGCAACACAATATTTGACAAAGTGCCATTCCATTTCCAACACTTTGTTGCAAAAAGTACAAATTCTTTCCCCCACCCTTCTTTAGGAACCTTCCATCTACCAGTTTCACATTGTAAATGATGAGAGTTGGTCCTTAGTTGAATTATTAAAATTTTTGTCATTACTTTAATTGTGGATCCTAAATATTCTTTATCCCCATGTTCCCATGTGTGATTAGATTCTTTGACGTAATAAGCTTTTTTCCTACCTATCGTATTTATCCACCTGATAGTTTTGAATTTCTCTAACACCCATTCCTTTCTCTTTGTATTTGGGCACTCTTAAGAGTTAATGTTCCATTTGTTCAACCACTTGCTATTTGACTTGTGGTGTTGTGGTATGAAACCACGTGACATGACAGGTTAAAGTCTCTTTCAATCAATGATTAGGTTCAACATCATGATAATCTTTTCAACATCCTGCTAGCATTGTAGGTTTGTAATGGCCATTTGATTAAAAGCAAATTTCATCAATGATGATGCTTTAATTTAATTTATAAGGCTTTTCTTGTGGCTCCTATTTGTTTGGTCACACACAAAGCTCTTACACAAACAATTGACATTAGAGAAATGAATTGATTGAAATTCTAGCAGTCACGATGGGTTTAACCAAACAAATAGAAGAGATGTAATGAATGCTCAGTTTCTCCAATGACATATTTTAAATTACGTCCAAGTAGTGCCAAAGCTTCTCTTAGCCTCTTTATACATCTCTCCATCCCAAGTTATGAATTGCACACAACCATTTTGTTTTGTCAGAGATTACTCTAGACACCATGATATTAGTTGGAGATGCATCCTCGATGGTTGTTTCCTTTCTGTGTTAGTAAGGGGCCTCCTCTTATACACTTTGAGATCTAGATACATGCCCAAGATCAAATTTCAATTTGATTTGAATGATTATAATTCTACATCCTAATCTTGGTATTCTTAGGGGGTTTGTACTCCATGTTTAATAGTAGTTACATATGATCTATAAAGGCAAGTTTGTAAGACATTTTCAGAGTTATATTTTTTCCCCTTCATCAAACTTTGTCTTGTAACTATTAATTTTTCCTACGTTTCATTAATAAAATTCCCTATTGTTTTTTTAAAACCTTTTTTACATTGAAATACATTGTGTGTTATCTTTCCTTCTAGATGAACGCCTCTTTCTCTGTTCCTATCTTGTTTGTTGTTTTAAATTCTCTTGTAGTTGTTGCATTGTGAATGCATCTTTCCTTCCAACACCTTAGAAGCTTAAATATTTTTTGGCATGAAATAAGATTAGGATTTGTGTCTTTTTTGGGGTGCTTCATTGACATTTTGTGCAGTAATAGGTAGTGAAGCAAGATTGAAATACAAATGCACCATCTCTCTTTATTTTTTGCATTCCTTCTTTCCTTTTATTTTGCAAGTTGTTAAGTTAGATTGGTTTAATATGATGTATTGAGTTTGGCTAGCATGACATGTTGGGCTGGTTCAATACTCCATATTGATTGAAAAAGAAGTTGGCATTCTTTGGAGACTCAACCTCACTTATTGAGGTTCCACACACGAAGGTTGTTTCCATGTTTTAGAAGGTTTCTTGGAGGTCAAACACCAAGCAAGGTTGCACACTTTTGGACAACAAGAACCTTACCAATGTGAGATATAGAAGACGATGGAGGTTTGTATGAGATAGAATGTAGAATGAAGTATAAATAAGACGAATGAAAGATATAAGGAGTCCAAGTCTAGGATGAAGAGGTGGGGCATCCTTAGGTTTCTTGAACAAGGAAATTATTTTGGCATTGAATTTTCACTAGGATAGAAACATAATATCTTCTCAGGGTTGCAAGGGTTGAGGTTTTTGAGATGAAAATAAGTTGAGGGTATAGTTTCCACATCTTGTTAATGACTTATAAAGACTATGATTGATCGTGCTGATTTCTTGAATGTGGAGAAACTTCACACACTTATATGCTTGGAATTTGGAATGTGTATTTTTTATGAGGATATGTTGCCCAATTTTTTATTAGATGGGAAAAATTTAAATCTAATTGTATTTTTATAATGTTATATAGTTAGAGATCAATATATGTATGTATGTATATATGTGTATAAATAAATAAATAAATAAATATATACATGTATATATATGTGTATACACACACACACACACATAGATCTATGTGTATATATATACATATGTATATGTATATATACATGCATATATATATATATATATACATGTATATATATGTATGTGTATACATATCTATATATACATACATATATACAAACATATGTATGCATACATACATATATATATGTGTGTGTGTGTGTCTGTACCTCCTCTACCTAACGTAGGGCTTAGATTTCTCTGCACACAACTAGCTATCTTTCCGTTTTGAGCTGCTTTTTCATGGTTACAAACTACCAATTTTTTAGTTTTGTAACCCCCTCTTTCTTTCCTTCTTGTTCTGCTTTTTTGCATTTTTTTTTTTTGTTCTTGGACACCGTTTGGTGGTTTGACTGCTTTCTGGCCCCTGTTTGTATTCTCAGTCCCTTAGACTCACTTGTGGTCTCCTGTTGGACATTAATAAATTATCTTATCTTATCTTATCTCAAACACACACACACACACACACACACACACACACACACACACACATGTATGTACATACATACATACATACATACATACATGCATATATACATATACATATATACATTTATGTATATATATAAATACACACACACACACACACACATATGTATGTATATATAAATACATATAGATATATACATACATACATATATATACATTCATATATATATATATATATGTTCATTTATATACATATCTATATATATACATATATACACCCATATATACATATATGTATATTTATCCATATGTGTGTGTGTATATATATGTGCATATATATGCATATATATGTATATGTATATGTATGTATATATGTATATGTGTATATATATATGTATATGTATATATATGTATTAAATATATATATGTAATACATATATATACACATATACATACACACACACACATATACATATATACATACATATACATATACATATACATATGCATATATATACACATATACACACACACACATTTGGATATATATACATATATATACATACACACACACACACACACACACACACACACACACACACACACACACACACACACATGTACACACACACATGGGATAAAGTTGTATCCCTCTCTTGGAATTATGGTCATTGGAGTATACCCTAGTTTTATTTAAAAATGACTTTTGTTATTGAGAGTAAATGTGAAAGTGAAAGTTTCACTAGGAAACAATATCTCAAAAATGGAATTTTGAAACATGTGATTATGACAAGTAAATTGTGGCATTGTGTTTTTCTTTGATTTCATGTTTTATTGATTGAGACGAGATTAGGTCTACCTACTAAAGTTGGTTTAGGTAACACCTCCAATTCATGTACCCAGCTTGTAAGTAGTAGGATCTAAAATTATATTTGGGGAACTCTATAATTAAGTGCTAATATAATAATAAAATTGGGATAAAACACTAATAATATAATGGATTCCTCAAGAAGGCCATGAACACTATCATTAGGCTACATGGATGAGTTGAAAAGGCACACCCACACAAGCATGGGGAGGTAATCTAGAGGCATGCCCAATCATGTAGCATTAGGGCTGGCATGGTCATGGTTATTGTATGTATGAGGGAATGCTTGGTTCTGTGTGTTGTGTCCTTAGGATCACACATGATGACAGCCTATACTTAGCACTCTAGTACCTAATACCTAGTAGATTGAGTATCACACTATGTATTATTTTTCTTAAGCATTTGACTATTCCATTGTGACATATGCCATATGAAAATTCTAGTGTTTCTCTTCATGACACCATTGTCCTTTTTTTCCTCTAATCGAGGATGTATCCCCATTCTTTGATGTTTACTGGTGTTGCATTGTACCTTTTACATTTTTGAGTTGCTACTTGTTGAGTGTATGAATCATGCTTTGTAATGTGTAAGCCTACTAAATACCCTTTTATGTTTACATGACTATTTGGGTCATGCAACTATCTCCACAAGAACAATAGGATGGACCTAATGCTTCTACATGGTCTAGTGGCATTGCAAACCACTGTTGGGATCTGTAGAATTGGATTCATGGATTAGTTTGAAAGGGAATATCTTCTCATGTGTATTCCTTATTCTTCATTACATGCTACCGTTTAAGAAATATAATCACCTAAGTGTGCATTGTTCACCTTTCATTGTCATCATGTGAGTTTGGCTTAGCTCAAGTAAATTCATGAAGGATTTGCTAGTTATTGGATCATTCTAGGTCCATTTGAGACATCCCAACATACATTGTAAAGTGTACCAATATGAGTTTTAGAAAATTGGTATGTGTTTTAGAGTAAGATTTGAGAAGTTTAGGGTGAATTGAACATGTTTAGGGTCCACCCAAGCTCACCCTTGTTTGAAGGTTTCAACTAGTGACCCAAGAAAAAGTTTGCACACTCTATTTCCAAATATTCTAACAAATTTCTCTCAATTTGGGTATCACATTTTTATTTCATCTTCACTAATGTGTATGATGTTTAAGAGGTCCTACAATGAAGTGAAGAAGCTCACTTGCTAGGACATGTGAACATAACATGGAATATAGCACAAGTTTGTTAGTCTAAATGATGATAGCACAAAATAGGGACAAATCTAAAAAATATGGACATATGTGAGACAAGTAGGCTTAGGAATGTAACTGTTGTATTTTTTATTCTCACCTTAGTCCATTAAAGGTATCACTTTGTTTATGAGTGCACTGGTCTTGTAATTCAGTCCAATGAGGATTTTGGGAACAAAAATCTTCTGATTGAATATGATCTAGTTCTATTGAAAATCCAGATGAGTTGTGGAACCATTGAAAATATTTAGGAAGGTTTAGGAAATTTTGGATGGTGTTTGTGGTGTTCAGTGCAAGTTAGTTATTAAAAGAGCTCATTTGTGATGCTTAGGACCTCAAAAAAGGTCTTGTTTTATTTGAAACTTTAGGAGTGTTTGGGGGGAATTTAAGAACACCTTATGTCATGTCTAATGTTTTATAAGTCCATTTTCCTTTCTTGGTTTCATTTCATGGTATTTTTCTTCTACTTGTGTAGTATCACTTAGCATCATTTTGACCTTGTTTTGAGGTCTAAGATTCAAAATATTTCTTGTTTTTGATTAGATAAACAGGTTTTACAGGGACCTTGAAACCCAAGAGTTAAAACATAAACAAGGCTGATAATAAGCATGAAAAGCCCAGCCAAAAAAATACCATTTCAAAGGCTGATAATAAGCACAAGGCCCAGCCAATAGACTAAAACCATAGAAAAGACCAAGACCAAAAACCACAAGAAACGACCAGGGCAAAAGCCCTTACAGAAAGCCAAAAAAAGGCATAGGAAGAAAAAAAAGAATAGGTAGAGGATTAGTCCTCATTCTTTCTCTCCAGGTCTTGCATGACCTGAGCTACCTCATAGGCCATCTTGTTCTTCTCAACCTCATGCAGGTGCTCCCTTTGATCCTCATGGTCCTGATCATTGTTGATGTTGTCCATCGCAGTGTTGACTCCCATTCTAGCTTCATCTTTTTCTTTTCCATCCTCATCATCCTTCATAGCTCTATCTTTGATCCAGTCCATTAAGGATATGATGTTGCTGTTAATGGAGCTAAGCATCAAAATCATTTGATTCGAGAGCTTATGATTGTAGATTTTGAGCTTGTTAATCCTTCTCTCCACCAGACTAAGCCTTTCACCATTGCCTTCTTTATTATCAAAGTCCGCTCCATTCCTATTATACTCCATATGACCCACCTACTCTTTGACCTCCTCCAACTCATGGAAAAGCCACTTGATTGATCTGAAGTTATCAATCATGCTATTGTGGGAATTATTTAGGAGATTCAACCCAATTTCCCTTGCTTTGTCTGAAATTGTCACAATCACTGAGTCTATGAGTTCTCCAAGCCTCGTCTCTTCTTGGTTATCCACGAGGACTTGCGGGATCATGGCCTCTCTAAAAATGCCCATTTTTGAGATCCTAACTCTGAAGTTTTTCCAAGCTTTCCTCCTATTATTTACCTACACCTCCCCACCCTCTGTCTCAGAATCCAAATTTTGTTCCTCAGGTTGTGCATGAATATGGATAGGTGAAAGAGGCAGCGAATACATATCCTATTCTTGCTGCTTTATCTCATCCTCCAGACCCTCCCTCTTGCGTTTCTTCTCTCCACGATCATCCTTATTTTCCTCCTGTGTCTCCATTTCCTCCTCTTTTGTCTCCACATCCTCCTCCTCATCACTGTAGTCCTTCACATCCTTCACAAGATGCTTCTGCCCATGACCCCTAAGACTTTTTCTGCTAGGGGTGATGGAGGAAGGCAATTTTTTGACCTGTTGGGTGGCTTTATTATCAGTGGAAGAAATCATGTCATCTTTAGAGTTGAAGCTTTGAATGTCATCCGAGTCTGAAAAGAAGTTGGAGCCTCCAGAGGTCACATTCTCAGTTTGAGGGGGAGCCTTGCTAATAGATTGGGCCTTAAAATGCTCATAAATAAGCAATAGGAGCCCCTCATGTAACAGAGGGTTATCAGTAGGCTTCTTTTTGAAGCTAACCACCGCCTTGCTCAAAGAAGTTAACAAGTAAAAAGGAAAAGAAATTTTACAACTGTGCCAAAAATGATTCAAAAGAACAAAGTGGTGGGTATGAGCCCTATCAAACCTAGGGTCCAAAGTAATATACTCTATAATAGCTCTCAGAACATACCTCCACAGTTTCTTCATGGTATCAGGAACATAATACGTGTCAATCTTCTTTAGGGCTTTCAGTTCCTTCTCGTCCTTTACAAAATCTTGCATAGCATTAGCAGAGAGCTTCTTGTCCCTAAAAAACTTAAAACCCTCAATCGAGATTTCAGTAACAGTCAAAATAACCTCCTCAGTGATCATGAAAGAAACCCCATTCACCTTCACTCTTCCATCCTTCCATGAACCAATCATACTATTGGTCACCTCCTGATCAAAGCCATGCAATTTCGTTATGTATCTGGTAATCCCGCCCAGATCCAGCTACTCCCAAACTTTATCACTACTCTTCCACTTCTCAGTTTCACCCATTGGCTCTTTTATACACCTTTCACCAACCATGTCTACACTCTAAACACCCTCAATTCTCATAAGCACCTCACACTGCAATAGATTGGAACCTCTATGAGTAAGCAGACTGTAGAAAGAATTAGCCCTTCTGTCGCTGCTATTGAAAATGTAATAAATGACCCACAAAGCATGTCGACTAGTCTATAATAAATTGTAGCAATTACAATTTCCCATGCTAACTTTTTGGGAAGTACCCTTTCCCTTTGATCCATTCATACTCATAATTGTGTATTGATCCTCTTCGTACATCCTTGGATCTTGTCTAGATCGATCAAGCTTTTAACATCCGCTGACAAGGTATTTTCGGGATGCCATGTCATTATTTGGCTTGCACTGACCCCTATATTTGTGAACTTGTTAGCAACCGAGTTAGCTTCCCAGAAAATATGAGTGACATGGACTCTATTGAATTTGGCAAGTGTCTCACGAGTCTCATCAATTAGATTTGCAATCGACCATGATGGCTGAGAGTTGCCATTAATACATTTAATAATGTTGTTCGAATCCCCTTCCAGCCAAAAATTAGTAAGTCCAGTTTCAAAAGCTAGTTTGACAACATTACATGCAGCATTCACTTCCACAAAGTGGTTGGTTTGATAACCTAGTGGGAGGGAAAGAGCCGCAATACCATCTCCACTTTCATTCCTTATTATGTCTCCACTTCCCGAGGAGCTAGGATTACCTTTGGACGCTCCATCGAAGTTGGCTTTATGCCAAAATTCCGATGGGAGAAGCCATTTGGCTTCCTATCTTTTCATCTTTCTATCTTTTGCCTTCTCCTTATTTCTGCCACCTAATTCAATATCTCCACCTTTCCTTACTGAATAGTTTTCCTTAATGTTAGCAAATATTTTCTTTCCTATCACTTTAGCCAGTCCCTCTTCATCTCTGAAGATTCTATTATTTCTCTCCTTCTAGATGCTCCAATAGAAATAAGGCAGAATCCAATTACTTAATTCCTGAAGATGAGACCTATTGAACATACATTTCCATTGACAGAAGAGGTCCAGGAGGTTGGAAGTCACACACCAGCTAAAGCCCAGGTCTTGGGTGAGGAAGACCCAAACCTCCCTGGAGAAGGAGTAATGAATGAACAAATGATTGCCAGTCTCTGTCTGATCTTTACATAACACACATCTGCTAGGCATAATATGACCTCTTTTAATGAGGTTATCCTGGGTAAGTATTTTTTCCTGAAGAGCCAGCCAGTAGAACATATTAATTTTTGGAATGAGGCCAGGAATCCAAGCCCTCAACTAAGGAGGAATCTGTTTTAATCTCCAGAGGGCCGAGTTCCTAGAGATAGTAGTATATTTCCCATTGGCATTATCTCCCAAGACCAACTCATCCCTATTGTTATTTAGGGCCATAGAATTAAGCATAATCATAATAGGGATAAGATCTACAGAGATGACGGAAAGGTCTATCCATCCTTGGTCATTCCTGTAGTTACTAACTTTCTTCCCAAAAAGGTTGATGCAGTCATTCATCCAGACCTCATAGCTGGGATTGTTCTTAAGGGGGCCCTGAGTGAGCCAACTATTAGACCAGAACTGGATGTCCTCCCCATTTCCTAGTTTCCAAGATACTCTAGAATTAGCCAGATCCCTGGCTTTTAAAAAACCATTCCAAACAGCAGACCCTCTTGGGATATCTTCGCTGAAGAGGGTAAATTGTTTAGAGGGTCTCTTAATATACTTGTTTTCCATAATGTCTCTCCATTCCCCTATGCTGCTGAAGATACACCATATTTGCTTTGGCAGTAGAGCCTTGTTGAGGTGAGTTCACTTCCTGATGCCTAGACCCCCATATTTCTTAGGGAGGCAAACTTTCTTCCAAGCAACGAGAGGATACCTTTTAGTCTTTTTAGCTCCTATCCATAAGAAGTCTCTATGAATTTTTTCCATTCTCTTAGCAAATTTCACAAGGATCACAAAGAGGCTCAAAGCATAGACAAGCAAGTTCTGAAGGGTGGATTTCACCAGTTGGCATTTTCCAGCTTGGCTAAGAGAGGCCCCTTTCCAACCAACCAGCTTCTTATTAAATCTATCCATAATGTCATTCCAAAAAGAATCAGAAGGGTTTGTGCCCAAAGGAAGCCCAAGATAGGTAGAGGGAAGCTTCCCCACACTGCATCCCAAATTTTTGGAGATTTTCTTCTATCTGTCCTCAGGGGCGTTGATGAAGAAAATAGAGCTCTTATCCTAGTTGATGAGCTACCCTGACCCTTTGGAGTAGATATCCAAGATGTCCTTCATAGCCTTAGCCTCCCCTCCCATTATGGTATCATCAACAAATTGCTGATGTGAAAAAGGGGCACTTTTAGAAGAAGGTTTAAAATCTTTGATTCTCCCTACCTTCTTATTCTTCTCTATAAGTCTGCCTAAGCATTCCGCCAAGATAATGAAGAGAATTGGTGAAAGAGGATCCCCTTGACGAAGGCCACGGGATGGTTTGAAAAAATCAGAGGGGGATTCATTAACTAAAACTGCAAGAGAGGAAGTAGACACCAACTAAGAAATCAACTTACAAGATTTGTCATCAAACCCAAAAGCCTTCAGTACCCTATCTAGGAAAGACCAGTCAACCCTGTTATAGGCTTTAGAAAGGTCTAGTTTAAGTAAAATCCCTTTCCTTTTTCTAGCTTCCATAGAGAAAATCACTTCATGCACCATCATTATGGAGTCTAAAATTTGTCTGCCCGGGACAAAACCAGTTTGCTGATGAGAAATAATTAGAGGGAGGAGTTTGAGCAATCTAGAAGTAAGAACCTTCAAAATGATCTTGTAGAAAGAATTGCAAAGACTAATAGGTCTAAACTTGTCCAAGGAATTTTAGGAATGAGAACTAAAAAAGTGGAGTTTATCTCCTTAAGAATGCTTCTTGCCCCAAAGAATTCTTGAACAACCTGCACCACATCCTTCATCAAAACAGGCCAAAAAAACTGGAAAAAGAAAGACGGGAAGCCATCAGGGCCAGGGGATTTATCAGCCGACAGAGAGAAGAGAGCTTCTTTAACTTCTGACTTAGAGGGAATGGCTCGAAGTAGATTATTATGGTGAGAAAGGATGACCTTAGGGATACAAGAGACAATGTTATCCCGATCCACTTTGGAAAGAAAAGGATCCCAAGACAATAGGGAAGAGAAGAAAGAAATAGCCTCAATTGATATTTCCTCATCCTTGGTCAGCAATCCCTATCTTTTCTTTAAACTTGTGATTCTATTGTTTGCACGATGCTTAAGAGTAGTGAGATGAAAAAAATTTGTATTCTGATCTGCCTCTTTGAGCTAGTTTACCCTTGATCTTTGTCTCCAAAACTTCTCCTCTTTACTAATAATATTGTGTAAATTTGAAAGGATAGACAACTCAACCTCCCTTTTTAACTTGTCATATCCATTTGCTTGATTAGAGGTTTGAATAGCAGAAATATTTTCGGTTAGGAATTCCTTCTCAAAGAAAATGTGGCCAAAATCAGACTTGTTCCAAGCTTTAACCATCCTTTTAACATTGCTTAGTTTTCTTGCTACCCTAAACATAGCTGTGCCTTCCACATCAATACTCCACAAGAGATTAATCTTGTGTAAAAGGTTAGGTGGGAGGTCCACATTTTTTCAAAATGAAAAGGGGGAGGCCTTTTGGGACCTATAGGAATGATCAAAAGGGAGATAGGGGAGTGGTCTGAACCCACTCTGGGAAAAATAGTTAATTTACAAGAGGAGGTCTTCAGCCAATTAGGATCGATAAGAGCTCTATCCAGTCTTACCTAAATACAGTCCTGACCAATGAATTTATTTGACCAAGTAAAGTCACCTCCCATGAGGTCCAAATCCAAAAAAGCTAGACCATTTATGAAGTTTGCAAGGTCAGTTTTGCTTTCCCAATCTAGAGGCAGATCTCCCTTCTTCTCCTCATCCATCAACGGAGTATTAAAGTCAACCATAATAATTCCTTTCTTTAAATTGCTACTTTTCACTAGACTACGAGCTCTGGTCTAGTAATTCTTTCTTTCTCTCTTATTATTAGGAGCATATAAGTTCATTAGGAACCAGCTAACATTGGAAGGGATATGAAAGACATTACACAAAAGAATATTACCATCATTGGAGGCCGCTTCCATTCTAAATTTTTTGGTATTAAAAAGGGTTACCAGACCCCCTGAGGCACCATCAAAATCTGAAGCCTCCCCACTCATCAAGTTGCTAAACTTAATCTTCCCCAAAAAATCCTTTTTCATCTTAGTTTCTTGGATCATCAAGATGTCTGGTCTCTGATCTTTGATCAGGTTCCTGATAATTTCTTGTTTATGGGCTCCATTAAGGCCCCTTATATTCCATGATATGATCTTCATGATTAATTCTTGGAACACTCCTAAAGAGTTCTTTGGCACCCATTCGCCAAGCTTCTTCTGGTCTCCTCCTCTCTGGCTTCCTTCTCAAATTTTTTGCCTCTTCTAGCCACTGAGCCCACATCCAATTTGTAGCTACTTCTAGTCTCCATCGGAGAGGCCTGAGAAGGTCCTTTAAAATTTTTCTTCCTAGGCTTTGGGGAATTAAGAACTTCAGTCTTCATGCCAAAATTCAATGACCTGGAAGCCTTGAGGGCAGACAATGGGTTGGATAGCAGAAACTCCCACAGGTCCATTTCCTTGACCAAAACATCCAACTTTCCTATGCTGGTCCCTCCAGCTAAAGAGGAAACAAGATTTTCCTCTGGGTCTTGATAGATGATAATATCCCTATTATCTCTATTATTCTCCACCTCTAAGGGAGCCTGGACCAGCCTACTCTCAGAAAGTGAAGACCTTAACAATATCGCCACCTAAGCATCCTATAGAGGGGCTTCCTTGCCTTCCTCAACTCCAGAAACTAACCTTCCCTTAGCCAGAGCACCCTCAGTCAGTTCGGGAGGAACAATAGTTTTCTTCTCCCTAATAACAAGAGAGGAGGTCGGGGCAGTCTTTGACAGCTCAGCCTGAGGACCCGCCATATCAGCCGTGCCCTGAGGCAAAGTAGAATCAAAAGGATGTGATTGATTTACCTTCTTTGAGTCATCTACCACCTTTAAATTCGTCGATAGCAGCCCCTGCTATCCCTGGATGGAGGTATTTTTTCTCTAGACTTTCTTGATCTTAACATGAGAAGCTGCAGAGGGATTCTTCTTCTTAACTGACTTTGCTTTCGAGCATTGAAAAGCCTTATGGCCTATCTTAAAACAATGATAACATCCAAATGGGACACTCTCATAATCTAACTATTGAATATGAGTGCCAAGTTTGGACTGAAAGCACACCACTTCAAGCATATCACCCCCTTCCCTAACACCTATATAGATCCTTGCATAGGTTAGCCTACTCTTAGAAGTAGTAGTTGGGTCTATGGAGAGAAGCTCTCTAAAAGAATTGGCCACACCCATAAACACATCCTCACTCTAGAATTCCAAGGGAAGCTTTGGGAGTCTAACCCATACTAGGGCTTGTTGAAAGAAAGATTCATTTAAATCCAGTTTAGAGGACCATTTTTGCAGCACCAGGGTAGCCCTTCCAATGGTCCAAGGTCCTTTACACAGGATGTCAGCCATATCCTCTTTACAAGTGAATTCAAAAGAAAGAAATCCCTTTGCCATTGCAGTAACATTGATCTTCCCTGTTAGGTTCCATTTCTTCATTGTAAAGGACCAGACAACATCGATGTTTGGTCTCTGAGCCATAAACTTCCCCACCAGAGTGGCAGCCATCGAAGCTATGCTGTGATCAACAATTTCATATGGAATAGCAATCGTGCACGATCCCTTTTCTAGACCAAAAACAACCTTAACCAGAGGGAAAGAGGACTTACCTGAAGGCTTAACACCAAAGGGTGAGGCCCATTTCACTAGGAAATTCCCTGGTTTGTCCTCCTTGGATAGTGATTCTGGCACATGCTTGGTACCACCAGCCTCATGTGGGGTCCCATCCCCAAAAACCTCCTCTCCACAGTCAACCTAGGTACCATCCAGCATGCCAGGATTTTGAGATCCACCTCGCTGAGATTTCTCACCCAGCGCAAGGTTTGAAATTTGAACAACTTCCGGATCTCTCCCCTTCCCGATCCCCAGTCCACTTCCCTTACCTCCATCTTTATGTGGGTCCCCATCCCCAGACTCCACCTCTCTATAGTCAGGTTGGATTCCATCTTGCATGCCTGGGATCCAAGACCCATCTCCCTGAAGTTTTTCACCTAGTGCTAGGTTTGAAATTTGAACATGCACTTCCCGTTTGCTTCCCTGCCCTCTTCCCTGCCCTCTACCCAGCCCACTCCCCTTCATTCTTCCTTTAATTTTGGGTGTTAAAAATTTATTAACCCTTGGTTGTAAGCACTATAGGCAAGAAGCCCAACTATTTCATCAAGGGTCAATGGAAAAACATTCTCAATTAAGATCCATAGTAGAGAATGGCCCTATGGGGACTTGAACCTTGGTTGTAGGCCCTACAAGAAAGAAGCCCCACCATTTCACCAAAGGGACAAGCCTTAAAATATTTCTTGTTGCATGTGGATGACTTTAACATTTTTTTGAAAATATTCAATGCTATTTTGTGTTTTTTATTCTTTTTTTCTCAAGATTTCCTCAGCAAATAATTATAGGCTTGCTATTATATCCCATGTTGTGAGATGAGATCTCTAGTTAAAGTTGTGAGACAACTATTAGCTTGTTGCTTTAGTGACATTTTTGAGAGTTGAGGATGAATAGGCTTTCCATTAATTTTTGGTACATTTCTCCTTGTTAGTGATCACTGGTTAGTTTTCATATGGTTAGAGTGAATGGATATTTTGATCAAGAGTGGCTATGTTTCCTCATTGATCTATCATGATAGTTGGTAATTTTGCATTTGTCATGGTTTACATGACCCTCTTGTATGTTGTAGGTTTCTCCATGTGTGGTAATCTCATTAATGGTTGATTGTTATTTTTATAATTTTTGGTGGCCCCATTGCTTTTGTTTCTAGTTGCACAGTGTAATTGTTTACTTGTCAATTAGAATTGGATGTTATTTATTGGCTCCTAATTGAGAATTTGTAATTTTATTATGTGCAAGTGTTGTATTCCTTATAAGAGAAATATAATAAGTTCATGCATATGATCAAATTATATTATTATGTTTGAATTAGATTGCCTTGTGTATCAATTATGGAAATAGTGCATCATTGTCTATGTGAGATATATGATAATAATATAAATTTATGTAAATTATCATAGTAAGTTAATTCTGTTAAGGAATTATGCCCTTGATTGCATTATTTTTTGTGTTAATATGAAAATCATCATAGCTTATAGCCTTCTTGTAGCATTATGAATAATTTTGTTAATCTCATTTGCATCATGTGCATCTTAAAATTGCGATCATGATATTATGTTTCTCATATCTTGTTAGTATAGAACTTGTGTTTCTTATGTAAAGTTCGCATTATGGCACCCTAGTGTCTATGTGGAAAGCTGTTCTTGTAAATATACAAACAAACCTCATTAGATCCTTGTTGTGACAATGTTTGGATTGTGAATCTATGATGTCCTTATGAGGTTAATTTTAATGTGAAATATTGTTAAGCATCATTGTACATATGATTGTGTATAAGAACTCTTGTGCTAGGTTCATGATGTACCCTAGAATTAGCCTTGTGTTGTAAACATGTGATTATGGTGGAAATTATGTGTTTGACCATAGTGACCATAATTATGTTGAGAATGTGGCATTTTAAGAAACTAGAGCCATGCATTGAATATATTTCCATACATATATGGTGTTATTCTTGCCTTACACATATTTTCTTGCATAAAGAAATAATTCCATTGTAATAAAATACTAAATGGTCGCAAGTGGGTAGAATCATAATTTTATATACAGTGGTACAAAAGTCTCATAGGAATGAAATATACAATGATTCAATTTTATTCCATGTTTGGGTGGATTATCTAACACATCTTTTATGTTGTATACTTGGGTATTATACAATGATGACTCCCTTATATCTAGCTAATACTAGCCTCTTTGTTGTGTGAATTCCTTGTATGATTGATGATTTATTTTGTTATTGATGAACAATTTGATGTATTGTGTGAGGTATCATTAAAGTCTTGAACTTTATTATTCTTGGATTAGACATCAAACTTTTCACTATATCTATTTTGTGACCAGTCACACGATTTATTATTCATGGTGAAGGAATTACACTTGACTAAAAATTGAATCATATTTGACTGATATGAAAATCAATCTATCTTCTTCTTTTTTCAAAAAAAAAGATCTTGAAGCTACAATAGACATTATTTAAAAGGAAACTAAAACTACTCCCTAACTCTAGATCACTCCATTATTGGGGATCAACTACAAACTCATAAAGTTTGAAACAAAATCACCATTAACCATGAAAAAATCCTCTACAAATATGGCAGGTTGTGGAAGCTACATTCGTGCATTGTTCCAATAGAAAGTATATAATGACTTGCTCCACTCATGATGATTCAACAATTTGGTTGACTCTAACTTTAGCGCTGAGGTGTTGACTCTTGAATATCTGTGACAAGTACCTTAAAAGAATTCAATACACACACCACTTCCAATACATATATTTATTTTATCATCAATATTAGAAAAGGTGTAAGTTCAAATTACCACTCTTGCAAATCCTATGGCTACAGGAGGAAAACTACCCAAGACATAGCATAAATGAGGAAACATTTATCAACTTGCAACATCACTACATTATACTATTTTTGGCCATAGATTTAAGAAATTATAGAATATTTGAACTATTCATAATTCTACTTAATGTCTCATCATAAATAGAGCATATTCATGAAAACATAGTTCATTTTCTTAAAACCATAAAGTCATGACTGTTTCTATAAGATAACTGCTTAAAAACAAGATAAGAGTATCTTAAAACAATGGCCTTTTAGAGGCCCATCAATGTTTTCTTAAGTTGTCACATTAAGTGTGAGTGTTGGAGTTAATGTTCTAATAATAGTAAATAAATTTTGTTGTACATGTGGTAAACCTTATTTGAGTTGCTGGCAACATATGCTCACTTAAGGTGTGAGTCATAGAGTTTGAGTTGTAAACAAATACTAAATGTAGATGTGTTTGAGTTAGGTGTCCATAATTTCCAATTAGCAGTCAAGTTTATGTGTGTCTTGTCAATCATGAAGTATTTTGTTGTCAATCTAATTAGCAGTCATTTAGAAATGTTGGTGGTCAATCTATTGTTCAAGAATAAAAAGCTAGAAGTTCCTTCTTTCTCTGTTTTAAATCTGTTGTTCTATTTTTCTAATAGTAGGAAGTTCCAAATATAGGAATTGTTTGTTTGTTAAATCCATTCCAATTATAGGTATATCGTAAACCATTACACTTTAATGTGCATGTGTAAATTGATGTAGCAACCCCACCATCAAGGGTATCTAAAGCCTGAGTCAACCAATTTCCCATGAGCCTGGTAGGATAAGGAAATGAGATACATTGGAAATAATAAAATTTCCTCAAATTTCAATATGAATTAATATAAAATCACTCTTAAATTGTTTTTTTATAAAATGTGGAGTTGTGTCTATTATATTTGGTGTGAACTGTAGAGCCAACTCCTCTTATTTTGGTACATGTGGATAGGTTTTCGAGCCCTCTATATTAGTTGGATGAATAAAATGTTGAAAAACATATAGAATGTATACTATCCACAAGTAGTTGCCAAGAATTAAATTATAAAATAAGGCAATAGCGAACAATAGAGTGCATGACGTATAAAAAATGGTTTGATAACTATTTTGTCACTAAACTCATAGTCACTCAAATCTTTATGGGAAATAATTTGAATTCAAGTGATGGATGTTTGACTCCTTAAATACAACAGAGGAACATTTTTCTTCCACTGATACCTTTGTGGCATGTTATGGCATGAGCATTGTTTCCATTTTATAAATTTCTTGTTTCTTATTGATAGAGTATGCTATGGTCATATGTTATCAAGTTAATTTTTTTTATTTTATAATATTGGTTATAGATTATATTGTGGCTTCCATCCTATGAAATATGAACATCTTCATGTACATTAAATAATGTGTCAAAAATTATTGAATATAACTTAGAGAAATTTGTGCTTCTATTTTTGTTCATAATTAAGTAATTGACTGTATACCAATGTAAAAGATTCAAAAAATTAAGTGCACATAACTCTTGTTTAGGTATTATTATGACTTGAACCTCTTCTTCTGAGCTTGTGGTTAGAATGGATACAATATGTTTTGTTTCTTCTATCAATTAAATATGACTCTTAAAGTGATTTTCCCAAAGCTATTTTCTTTTATATAATGCATACGTGCAGATATTGTGTTATTTTATTTCCCTACCAAATTCCTTGATTAGGCTACTTAGACATATGTGGAAAGTAGTATGTTTCACAACTACATTAGATCCATCCAATCCTCTTATTCCAAATTGCTAGGCTTATTGCACCAAGGTTGGGGTGTTCTTCATGTTAGTGAAGACCATGATGAAGCTAAATACTCTGTAGATGGCATGGTAAAAGTGCTTGGGCTACACTCCCACCTCAAATAGTGGATGGACAGTGTCAGATGGTTGTAGAGACCAAGACTTGTAGATGGACACATGTTCAAGGCATCTTGTTTAAACTCTTCATGTGATATAATGTATAAAATCATCTCATATGATCTTTAATGATGTAATCATTTTGATGAGATGTAACTATGCACTAAATCATTCAATTTTATATTGTACTATTCAAATGTATGGATTATATGTTATGTCATGGATGTATGATGTGTAGGTCAACATCATTGTAATGACATCTTAATTGCTTAGTTCATATGTAATTATTGTTTATCTTAAATTTGGTTAATTACATGGATAACTATTGGTATATCTATAGTTATGATTAATGAAGTGAATGTTGACTATTCAACGAGGGTTTTTGCTTGTGTTATTTCTACATTTTTAGAAATTAGATGAAGTGACATTGCTTTGTAGGACATGGATCTTAAATATGGTATCAGAGAAGTGTTTAAACCCTAGGGCCTTGGGCTACCATGCTAATGTGTACACATGTGAATGACTGCATGTGTTTGAGCTATAATCATGAACATTGATGGAGCCTATATTTTTTTGCCTCCATTTGTGAAAATAATGTAGGAGTTTCATGATGAAAATTTGAAAGATGCAAAGACAAAGAGGGATACCAATGATCATGATTAAATCATTGGAAGAAATAAAGATATGTCTATAAAGAAGTGAAGCCGAGCAAGAGTTTGTTCAATGCTCATCAATGTTTGGGGGTGAATATGCTAAGAGTTGAAAGATTAGAAGTTTCCACATGTGTGACACAAATTTCTTCATGTGGCTGCCTACTCTTATGAAGATCTTTATTTCCTCTTAAGTGCAGATATGAGTTTCAATAAGTATTTCAAAATTCACTTTAAATACATTGAAGCAACAACCAAAACTGGACAAATCAAGGAAGAAGGTGTTGTAGACTACTGAATCTGATTACACCATTTAAGTAATCCTATTTAGTCATGATATCCTAAGGCATGATTAATTAGATATTTAATATTTAATTAATTCATTACCATCCCTTGTTAATTAATTCAATTAATCAATGATAGACCAATTGATAAAATCAAATGACAAACCCAAAGTCTAAATATCAATTAAATCCATATTCTCCTATTAAATTAAATAAATACATCAATCTATTTAAGTTAATCCTAAAAATATATTTTTATTTAATAAATAATTTCAAATCAAATTCTCAAACCCTAACTATCCCTAAATCCCTACCATTAGCTAAATCTAACCCATTCACACATGCTAATCTTTCTTAGCCAACTAATTAACCTACCTCATAAATGCAAGCCCACTTGCATCCCTCTAACATGCCACATTCACCCTAATTCCCTCCTAAGATAAGCCTAATCCTTTCCTTAAGAATGTGCACAACCTTAACCAAGGGTTAAGAAATTTCTAAACCAAACCAAAGTAAAAGTTTTATCGCATCCCTCTTACATTCCTATCCAAGATCCTTAAAGGCTCTTGCATGACTTGAAGGCTCTTTAAATCCTCTTAAATTCTCCTTCCACACTCCTTTTCCCTCATAACTCCCTTTGGTCACTAATCTTGACCCTCTTCCCCTATTTAATCCCCTTGTGACATTTTTCACAAAGCTATGGATTTAAAGAAGCACAATCCATGTGCTCTCCTTTCCTTGAATCCTAGCGCTCCCTCATCCTTCCTTCATCCTTACATCCTATCCCTCCATCCTCAAACCCTTGGCCTATAAATGAAACGCTCCCCCCCCCCCAATTAAAAATGATCTCTTAAATGCAAACTTACAATGCTCCATTAGCCACTATAACACAGTCATTTTCACACCATCACCATGTTATAATGCTATTTTGAGAGCTAAAAACTACCAAAATACCATTATAATGGAAAAATCCATCCATACTTACACTTTGAGCCTCTCATGCATTGAAGCTTGAGCAACTTTTGAGCACAAATCCCATCTTTTGGACACATCTACGCATCAAAGGGGAGATTGCTTGATTTAAGAGGTTTGCATGTTCTTAGGCTATTTGGTATTTTTAGTTCTCTTTTGTCCAATCATATATGTGAGTTAAATCTATTGTTTTGAATGCTTTGGTTATTCATTGTATTCCTTTAAGCACTAATTTTATGGCTCTACATTTTGGCATGCCTAGTTGGACCCCACTATGGGTCATTCATTCATCCATTTCAATCTATTTTGCACTAACAATCTAATGTTCTTTTTTGTTTGAGTGTATTGCACGGATTTTTGGTTGTTTATGTAGGTTGAAGGAAACATTAGGGAGGAAGAGATATCCTTAAATACCAATAAAAAAACAAATAAAAACACCAAATTTCTAAAAAAAAATTGCAGGTTGTGTGTTGTGTTTACATGTAGTGTCATCTGTATAGATGCACTATCGTCTCCAATTTTGGCATCTCTGAACTGTTGACTCCATGTTTTGGCATCTATGTTTGTCTAATGGTTATGAGTTTTTCATTTTCACTGTTTTGTCATCTGCACCTGTATCTTTTCATCTCCACTTGCCAAATTGAACACTGCGACTTCTCGACAATAGTGAATTTTACGGCTCTACATTTTTGCATTTTTTCATCTTCGTGCTTTGGTGGCTGCACATATATTTTGTGATCTCTTCTTGCCAGATTTAGCACTATGATTTTCCTACTGATTGTGAGTTTTGGTGTCTCCATTTTTCTGACAAGATTGAGTTTCATCATCTTCAAATTTCTTTTGTCTCCGAGCTATTGTCTCCAAAGTTTTGTCATCTCCGAATTTTGGAATCTTTGCCTATCAACTGTCATTTACATGGTTTAGTAAAAACATAATTTTAGGTTTTTTTCTTACATTTGGTTTGAGGTTTTTTGCAAAACTAGTGATAAATTATTGAATTTAATTATTAAAAACAAAAAAACCAAAAAAAAGAGAGTATAAAATGAAGTTTAATTTTTACTGGTTCCATAGGATAGAGACTATTCTAAGTTGATTTACGTATACAAAAAAATAACAAAAAAAGTTAAACTAAAATTTCCCCATAGTAAATCATACATTTTATGAGATTTTTGGGTATGCTAACCAAGTTGTTTTTTTGTAACATTGCAGATGGGAGCACTCTAGGAACAACTAACCATATTTCTTGTAGGTTTTTCTTATAGTTTTTTTGCTCTTGGAAATGAACTCGAGTGACTTAAACACTTGTCTTTAAATGTATATTTCACTTAATTTGATAAATCAACACACACTCTTGAATGCTAAAGGTTAAAATGAACCAATGCGATAAACATTTAGTTTAAAGTGCAAATGAACATTATGTGGAAATACTTCAACTTTGGGGCTTAAAAATAATTCACTCAATCTCAAATGCCTTAAGCAAACTCATCATTATTCCCATCTCTTTTAAACTTTTCACTCGCTTGATTTCTTTTGTTGACATGATTTATTATGTTGACCATTGCTATAAGTTGGAAATGAACATTGTATGCTAAAATCATGAGTGTTTTCAAAGTAGTCACTAGGATGCACTAAAAGCTTCCAAATAGAATGAATCATATGCCTCATGTGTTTTGAGATTGTGCCTTTTAGCACATCTTTGAATTCTCCATTTTTGTAAATTAGGACCATTTAAATATGTGAAACATGTACTAAAAGTTGTTAGCAAGATCATTCAAAACAACCTAGGAGTGCTTCTAGCAAGTTCATCCTTGTCTAGGAAGGGTGTCCCCTTTGTAGAGAAGCTCAAACTGGTAAATAACCTAGTTGGTATATAAATGAGGGGAAGGGTAAACTTTCTCACTCCATAAAACAAGTTTAGGTGGCATGTTTCTAGGGTTAGCCTGATGTGGTAAAACTTTCCCACAATTTCAGCATGTCCGAAATAGATCCTTAAGTGGATCACATACGTAATAACCATTCTCTAACTCCACAGACCTAATTATGAACCAACTTAGTAACTACTCTTTTATCCTTGGTATGTTATTTGTAGTGCAAGGGAAATAATATCCCTCAAGATTACTCACCATTGTGCTCCCCTGATAGAGGCATAAGGATACTTGGGTTTCATCTCCAAGAGTTGTTGTCCTCGCAAAAGGAGGAATTCTATTTGTCATGCCTTGAAGATTCTTTGATGTGTATGATTTATCAATCAACTCTTGTATCAACTCACTATTAGTCTCAGAATGGTTTTGACATTTGAGTGCCACCATACTTAACCATTTTCTACATTAGAGCCGAGCACACTATGTATGCCAAGCCACAACATGAGCCGAGTCAGGAAATCCAACAAGTGCTGAGTAGTCTTCAGGTGCCGAGTAAAGATTATGTATCGAGTGAAGATCAGGTGCCGAGGGAAGATCAAATGTTGAATGACTTTAGGCACCGAGCATGATACAAGTGCTGAGTGATATTTGAGTGCCGAGTCACAAATGATGCCGAGAAATACAAAAATACAACAGGAGCTGAGTAAGCCAATTTTTTATAAGTGCCGAGCATCTAGGATTAGTAAGTACCGAGTAACATAGAATACACATATGAGTCTGTAACTTTACAAATACAGATGTAAACCATTTTCATGGCTGACATATGACAAATCTCAAAGGATTAAAATGATAAGATCAAATCTTTTATATTTCCTATGCAATCTACATGCAGCCAATAAGAAAAATGAAGAAGGCATGCAACCAATAATAAAAGTGCAAGGAATGAGCAGGAAATAGAGATTCAATATGGATCATAGATCCACATCTAACCCTAAGTCTTTGAATGTCTTTATACAGAAGACTAAATCTTATTGTATATGTGGATGGACGAAGGTGTGTAAGGAAAACTATTTTCAAAGTGAAGAATATCAAATCTCAGAGGATCAAGATCAGAGAAAGCATATCAAGTGCCTATATTCAGCAATCAAAGGATTGTAAACTATCAGGTTTATTATACCTAATACTCTCTAGCAATTGTATTAGAAAGGAAACCCTATGGTGATAGGTTAGCTTAACAGCTATTTTGTAGATCCTTTAAATAAGTAATTAAATCCTTTAACAAGGTAAAAATACATGTAAAGTGTTTGTAAATCCTTTAACTAGGTCACTATTGATACAGTGTAAAGCCTTTAACAGGGCAAACCATCAGAAGTGGTTAAACATTATTGCTATAGTAATTTTGTGGGTATCATCCCCACCCCAGTTTTACCTTCTTATTCCTGGAGGGTTTCTGGGTTACCAAAATTTCAAGTGTTATGAGGTGATGCACATGTGTTTTTCGTAATTGCTTCATGTTGATATGCATGCATGTACATTTCAATATTATGTTATTAAGGATTTGTGAAAAATAGGTTAGAAGCTAGTACTTTTGATTCACCCCCCCTCTTAGAAGCATTCTTTCCATTAAGATATTTCAACAATTGGTATTAGAGTTGCAAGGTTCTCACAAGAAGAAGTCTAACAGCTTGGAGGAAAAGGTTTGAATATGGAAGTCTTCAAACTTGGAAAGATTATTAACAATCAAGTGATTGATGTGCAACTAGCTCTACACAAAGTAGAGGAAGCAAGGGAGGAACTGAGAAAATCCTTGAAAAGAAGGAAGGATATAGCCATAGCTGAAAATGATACAAACTACAAGGAGATAGATACCACAAAACTGTTTGCCAATGGAGACACTAAAGAGTTTGATGCAACAATAGCAGAACTGATGGAGAAAAACAAAGTTCAAGCAGAAGAGATAAGATCTCTCAAGATGGAACATTAATCACAAACTATAATGTTATGTGAAATCACTGAACAAAAGAAAAGAGCAGTTGAGGATAAAGTCATGATGGAAGATGACAAAAGAAATCTTGCTAATAGACTTGAAGAAAAATGTACTGAATTAACTAGGATGTCAAACATACAGATGGATACACTTGCCCAAATGATTAACCTTCATCATGAGCTCAAAATGAAAGATATTGAGATCTCTACTTTGAAGATGCAGACTAAAAAAATGGTAAATGAATTGAACAAAGAAAAAGAGGTAACAGAGAATCTAAACAAGTCAAGTGAAGCCATCAAGTACTTTGAATAGTTGATGAAGTTTCCAAGATTAGCCCATGATACATCAAGACTTGGATACAACAACACTGAAGTAGGAGAATCATCAAAGAGTGTTGAGCAAAGAAGTGACATAGGTAAGGATTCAAAACACATTTGTCATTACTACAATAAAAGGGGACATACTGCTAATATTTGCAGGAGTAGAAGATACAATCAGCAAAACACACCCAAGAGCAAGAGTTACCGTCACAAGTGCAATATACAAGGACATATGACACAAGATTGCAAATCCAAAGTCACAAGGACACAAAGATTTGATGGACATTGTCATAATTGTAAGAAGTATGGACATAGAGCATTTGAATGTAGATCAAAGCCTATGTGGGCATCAAATCAACCAGCAAAAACAAAAGGAAATGAAAGTCAATACCATTGGGATTACAACACTAGGTATAGCTATCATTATTGTCAGGAATATGGACATATACCCTAGAATTGCATAAGAACACATTTCAAAGGGAACTATAAAATATGGTTGAACCAAACCACATGTTTTAGTTGCTTAAAAACTAGTCATATTAGTAGAAACTATCCTACAAGGTCCAAATCACCAAAAACTGAATCCAACAAAGAAAAGATTGATGCATAGAAAATAAGAAGAAAAATGAATAAGACTTGGAAGAAAAAAGATGAGTGCGACACATCAAGTGGAGGGATCACTTCATCCAATGGGTCAAGTGATCACACTTTATCAAACTAAGCATAAGAGAAGTGTATGAGACTGATATACAAAGTTACATCATACATCAGTCCCAAGATAAAGAAGTATTGAAAAGTAAAAATAAGCATGAAACAAGATGCCAAGAAAAAATTTTAAATGACGATGCCAAGCTGTCTTTGGATGCTGAGTAAAATTCCAATACATGCCGAGTTCCTAACAGTGACCGAGTTGATAGTTGATGCCGAGTTGAGTAACTCCTATGGAAGCTGAGTAAAGTGGAAATGTAGTGCAAGCTGAGTAAGGTTAAAAATCCTTTAGAAGCCGAGTTGGCAATTGAACATTTAATGCGATGGAAATAGGGTATATTATCATGATTTCAATCATTTTTCCTCATTGTGATCAAGAAGAAAAAAAGATAAAGAAAGTAGAGTGACTTCATAGAAGTGAATCCAGCATTTCGAGTAGATTGTAACTTCTTACAATGCATTTTCATAAATCTTGAGGTATTTTCATTTGTGTCGAGCTATGCAGATTCATATTTCTATGTAAAGGAAACCCTAGTTTGCATAAATGGCATCGAGTTCTAAGACAACCTAGGACAAAGAATTGTTTGAAGTCAAACTAGTATCTAATGAGGTTAGGCAGCTTGATTTTTGCCTTATCCCTGAAGTTGCATACAAAAAGGATCCCGCTAAAGCCCTTTCTTGCATACCCCCAAACATTGTTATTGTTTAGGATGTAAGGAGATGCTATAATTGCAAGATAGGAGCCATAGGAGACATGGAAATAAGAGAAGCCTATGTGAAGCTATTTGTCAATGAAGTCTTGAAAGATGAATACAAAATTTTTGAAAGGAAGGGTTTAACACAAGTTTTGAGTTTTCCTACCATATTTAAAATAGAATGGATCAGACTTGTGTTGAGAAAAATTCATGATGGTAGTCTATGGTTAGAAGATGTCCCTGTCAAAATCACAAAAAGAATCATTCATAGGGTAACTAGATATCCTACCCTAGATTGGTTCAAGAACTTGAGAAGTGAATCCAAGGAGGTTATTGAAAAGAACACAAGTGCTCAATGGAACAAAAGAGGAATGAAAATTCACACCATTCAGGATCCTCTAGTTGAGTTTTCTGTTAGAGTTATTGCCCAAAAATTCTATCAATCCAGTAGACTCAACAGTGTGCCATGTATTGCAGTAGATGTAGGCTACAAATTGGTGAAAAAGGATCATACTTATGATCTTGCAGAACTGCAACTACAACATATTAATGAAAATCTAGTAGCCATAAGAAGGACAAAGGGTGCTCAATGTAAATTCAGAGCAATTCTAGTTTGTGTATTCTTTTATGTTCAGAATGAATTTCCATCTTTTGGAAAAGTTACATGGAGAAATGATAGAACTATCATATCCCAAATTAATGAATATATAGAACAAATGGGAGACAATTTTGTTACCCTGATGACAAGCTACTTTGAGGATTGCAAGAAATCCATGAAGCAAAGGGTGAGAATACCAGTTTCCTTAGTGGAAAAACATATTAATGATATATGCTTCTTAGTTGATATTGACTTCATCTATATTCAAGTAGCAATTCCAAGGGTGAGATGGCTAAGACCATTTGGTTATGAGATCAACATAGATGAAGCATCTACAACCATAACCACATTATTGGCAAAAGAGATAGATAAGAGTGCCCCACACTTTGGCACTTATGATGTGGTAAGGTCAAAGATAAATATGGAATTAAAAACTGCCTCCACATTGAAAAAGAAAGATAAATTGATGAAAAAAATTAAGAAGAAATTTGGTGAAAGAATTGAGGCTGAAGTAGAAGAAGAAGATGATGACAATGATGATGATGAGGATGAACAAGACCAAGGCCAAATGGAATTAACTCAAGGCATAGGTGAAGACAAGGAGGAAGGTTCCGAGGAAGAAGAATCCAAGGATGCACCAACCCTAGCTGAGCCAAAGAAGAGAAAGGCAACAAAATAGCCTCCAGCTTAGCCCAAACCAAAGAAAATTGCCATGCCATCACCCCACAAGCCAACAACCAGAGCTGCAACAAGGGCCTCCACACAAAAAGATAAAGAGGAAGCCACAAAGAAGAAAACAATCAAGGAGACATAAGAAGAGCCAAGGAAAAGAAGAAAATATGTGGCTCAACCTGATACTGATGAAGAAGATCAATCTAAAAAGGTAAGCCATTTTCAGTTGATACATTATGTAAAAAGATTGGAAATGGAGATTTAAGCAACATAAATAAAGTTGATTTCAATAAGTTCATTAAAGATGAACAAAATAAAATAGAAGAATCAGTTTATGGAATGATGGCACAGCTCAAGTATACTCCTTGAACTAGATGGACAATTGCCAAATGAACTATCTAAAATTGTAGAAGACAGATGTTATTTTTGTTTGAAAATGGAGAAGGAGATGATAGAATCAACCCTAGCAAGCATACTGCTTGATTTGACTAAGGAGTAAATAAAGAAAGTAGTCAAAAGGCATAATACTAGGTTTACACCTAAGTACAAGGCATTCTTCATTCTCCAAAACAAAATGGAAGAAATTGTACAAATAGCAACAAAATCATGGAAGAACTTATACAAAAAGATTGTAGATTTTCTTGAAGAAGAATACAAGGAAGAAGCTACTGCTCCACTAGAAGAAAGAAGAAAAAGGAGAGAAGAGAAGATAGAAGTAGAGGAAGGAAAAGAAGAAAAGAAGGAAGAAGAAAAGAAACAAGAAGAAGAGAAGAAGGAAAAAGAAAAGAAAGAAACAGAGGAGGAGACACAAAAGCAAGATGAAATGACAATAGCTGAGCAAGAGCAGCAACAAGACTAGAGTGTGCAAGACATACAATTGCCACCCTCTAGCCCTCCTCATGTACCCATCACACCTGCAAAAATTGTATTAGTACAAGATGTTCCTGACACTTCTACTCAAAATATCAATCCATTAAATGTAGAGGATCTCAAAATAATCCTTGACCAATCCACGCAACAAGCAAGATTATGTGTAGATCCAGTATTGGTTAGTATGGATGAATTACAAAAACTAGTAGAAAACACAGTTAGAGATAAGGTGAATCCACAAGAACCACCTTCCTTTATCTCTACAACTACTAGTGGTCAACTTCAAATGCCAACAATTGTTTCATCAGGCATAGGTGACACAACAATACAAAAGCCGAGTGCAGCAGCAGACAAAGAAATAGAACAAATAGGACAAACTATTACATTTGATCCTACAACACAAACACAAGGTGCACTTCCTAAAATTTCTATAATTGATCAAAGTAGACAGAAGGAGGAGAAAACAGAGGAGACCCCTAAAGAGCAGGACGCAATACAAACATTGATAAATTTTCCTACCTCGGGGACTCCTTCACAAAAGCCATCGCAAATATCAACACCAGGATCAAGTTCTACAAAATTTGCAAGGGTAATTCACTATGGAGACCCTGAACTAGACGAGGAAATAGTCATACCAAGTTATGACTCAAAAAAAAAAAACATTGATCAAATCAATGAGGTGCAAGAAGCATTAAATATAAGAAAGAGGCAAGAGATACCAAGGAAGGAGTATCAACAAAAGCAAACTTTACATGAAATTAAAGACATCTTTATGGATGCCTTCAGTATTCAGTTACTAGATGAGTCAAAGCACATCATGAAACAATTATCAGATATTGTTGACCAAGTGACGAATGCAGACCAAGAGACAAATGCAAAACTTATGGAATGGTCTGAAAGAAAATTTCAAGGGAAAGTTAATGAGAAAATATCTGGTGAAATAGCACTCTCATAGATTGAATTGGAAAAGGTCATAGACAAAGTGAAAAAGGTACTTGAGAATATATTCTCATTATACAAAAAGTTGTGTGACTTTTCATACTTCACACAGGAGACAAGCCAAAAGATAATGAGCATGGAGAGGAATTTGAATATTTCAAGCATGTAGCTACCCAAAGATATAACCCAAAGTGAGAATCATTTTGCTCAAACGCTTCACATTCAGAAAGAAATAGCTGTATTAACAGTAGAAAAGGCCACCACCAAGGCAAAACTGATACAACTCTAATCCTTCATTACCCCCCATTTAGAAGTACTCCATAAAGAACAGGTCTATGCTAAAGCTATTCTCAAGAAAGATCCTAATATTTCTACTTTAGAAGGACTTATTCACCTTGCTGTAGAGACTGCCATCCAACACAATTCATTGGAAATTGCTTTGCATAATTAGGATGCAACTCTCAGGATGATTATGGAGGTAAACAACACATTTTTGGCAAAATATGGTCTTAACCCTTAAAACCCTTTGACATAAGTGTCAAAAAGGGGGAGACAAGATGAATGGGGAAGATAAGATGAATGAGGGAGACAAAGAGACAAGTTAATAGGGGGAGACAAGAGAAACATGGGAGCATGATATACAACATCAAATTTTGGTTACTAAGATAGCGCAGAAAATGGCACAATCAACTCAGGGGGAGTTACAATAATTTTGAGGTATTTGTAAGTTACAAAATTTTGATCAAGGTTTTAAAACCTTTGTATATACCGAGCATATTAGTGAATGTACTCATAAAGTCAGTTAAGTGTTTTTGTCACTCATGTCAAAGGGAGAGATTGTTAGTCTCAGAATGGTTTTGACATTTGAGTGCCACCACACTTAACCATTTTCTACATTGGAGCCGAGCACACTATGTGCCAAGCCACAACATGAGCCGAGTCAAGAAATCCAACAAGTACCAAGCAATCTTTAGGTGCTGAGTGAAGATTAGGTGCCGAGTGAAGATCAAGTGCCGAATGAATCTAGGTGCCGAGCATGATACAAGTGCCAAGTGATATTTGAGTGCCAAGTCACAAATGATGCCCTGCAATACAAAAATGCAACAGGAGCTGAGTAAGCCAGTTTATTATAAGTGCTAAGCATCTGGGATCAGTAAGTGCCGAGTAACACATAATACACATATGAGTCTGTAACTTTACAAATACAGATGTAAACCATTTTCATTACTAACATATGATGAATCTTGAAGGATTAAAATGATAAGATCAAATCTTTTGTATTTCCTATGCAATCTACATGCAGCCAATAAGAAAAATGGAGAAGGCATGCAACCAATAATAAAAGTGCAAGGAATGAGCGGGAAACATAGATTCAATATGGATCGTAGATCCACATCTAACCCTAAGTCTTTGAATTTATTTATAAGGAAGAATAAATCTCATTGTATATGTGGATGGATGAAGGTGTGTAAGGAAAACTATTTTTAGAGTGAAGAATATCAGATCTTAGAGGATCAAGATTAGAGAAAGCAAATCAAGTGCCTATATTCAGCAATCAAAGGATTGTAAACTATTAGATTTATTATACCTAATACTCTCTAACAATTGTATTAAAAAGGAAACCCTATGGTGATAGGTTAGCTTAATAGCTATTTTGTATATCCTTTAAATAGGTAATTAAATCCTTTAACAGGGTAACACTTCATGTAAAGTGTTTGTAAATCCTTTAACCAGGTCACTATTGATACAATGTAAAGCCTTTAACAAGGTAGACCATTAACAATGCAGACCATCAGAAGTGGTTAAACATTGTTGCTGCAGTAATTTTGTGGGTATCATCCCCACCCCAGTTTTACCTTCTTATTCCTGGAGGGTTTCTGGGTTGCCAAAATTTCAAGTGTTATGAGGTGATGAACATGTGTTTTTCATAATTGCTTAATGTTGATATGCATTCATGTACATTTCAATATTATGTTATTAAGGATTTGTTAAAAATAGGTTAGAAGCTAGTACTTATGATTCACCCCCCCCTCTCAGAAGCATTCTTTCCATTAAGATATTTCAACACTCACCTCTTCGATTAGAGGGACATATTGCACTAGAATCAGAAGACATCAAGTTGTGGGCTATGGAATAACATGTTGAAGCCAAATTGACCTTAGGGATAAAAAGTGTGTTTGAATTGTCTTAGTGAAAAAGACCCATGAAAAATATTTGTTGAAATACACATTCTTATGGTTACTATCAAATCCTTTTGCTAAAGAGATCATTTGTTTGTCTCTCTCAAAGTTGCTTTGTCCTTTGAGAGGCTATTTTCTCACAATATGCTTTATCCAAAAGAGTCTTACCCTTGTTGTTTTAAAGAAGTTGTTAGCAAGTCTATTCACAACTTTAGGTTAGTTAGTTTTTTACTTAACCTATTTTAAAGAATATGCCATTACACTATCCTTTGGTAAAAATTCCTTTATCTACACCCAAGAACATCAATCTTCAAACTAGATTTACCCTTACTTTCTCAAAAGGATTGTTAGCAAGTCCATTTGCAACAATCTTACACTTAGTTTATCCCACTCTACTCCTTATAGCTAAACTCAAGCCACTTCGTCCTTTTGATAAAATACCATTTATTAGACCTATTAGTTACCCAAAATGTATTTGTTGTCTAACCTAAAGTAAAAGGTATACTTAGCGTAGTCACTACCTCAACCCATGGTTACGATAAACCTAGTGGAGATAAATCATTTTAGATCGACCAAAACCTAAGTTCAAAAAGGTTAAGCTTCCAAAAACAATAGTTTATAAAGAGATAGAAGTAGAATAGAAAAAGTATACACCTAACCCAAGGCTCACCAAGTTAGATCAAATTGAGAAGGAAGGTGTTGACATTGCTCAACAAATTGAGTGGGATTAGAAAATTCAGAACTTAACCGTAAGACATGGAGTTAACACAAGCCTTATTGAGTACACTAGCCATACCCACTTTGACTAGAATCTCCTTCTTCTGCACATAATTTTAAAATCATAGTTTAGGTGTTCATCATAGATTTAGGTCTTCATATAGGTCTCTATCCTACTTAGGCATTTTAGATCCATCATCTTTCGATCATGTTTTAGAAATTCAAAATCACACATCATAGATTGAAGTCCTACATCACCCCCATCATACTTAAGCACTTGATATCTTGTTGTTGAGAATATTATACCCTATATCCTACATCCTTCACACTATCTCAGTTACCCCTTAACTAAGCATTATTTGGGGTAATCTATCTTTGTCATGTGTGTCCCTCATCACCTTGAGCAAAAGGTTGGGCTCCACAGTTTATCATCATTTGTCTTCCCAAAGGTCATTAGCCTACCTTAGAGTTGACATCACCATCATATCTTGAGCTCACTCATAGGAAAAAGTATCTTCTCTATCAACTTGGCATCACATCACTCATCTTTAGGTATCATATCATTAGACATAGGATCCTCTCTACACATCTATCATACATCTTCGAGCATCCTAGATCATACTTGCATTATAGTTGTTATATCCTTTCAAACATTTTTGTAAAACCATCCATCCATTTATCGGTTACACCTTACACTTCCTCCTTAGAAAAACTATCATTTCATATCACCTACCACATTTCTTGATAAAAATAAATGGAAGAAGAAGGATATGGATCATAGTCATAGTAGTAGTTCAACTAGTACACAACCATATCCCACAGTCTCCTCAACACCACATGATCCACCACCAAAACTTCTAGAATAATTAGGTCCTACACTAAACATAGATGCTTTCATCAATCAACCTAGTCATGTAACCTTTTTTAACACCATCATAGATCAAAATAGAGAGACCATCATGGAAAATTTATTAAGGGATATTGTCGGTGCCTTTGATTTTGGGAGACCACCACCTATTAACATTGCAGATCCTACACATCCTTTGTTTGGATGGAAACCATCACCTGTAGGGCCATCTATCCCTCATGGTCCCCTCCTTTTATTAAGTGGCAAATACCAATCAACACAAACAAAGCCCACAAATCCAAATATCCCTTCAACCCAAACTAGTGCCCCTATCCCACAAAACAATCAACCCATCATCACTCAACCCTTAATCCATAATACATCCCAAACAACCACAACTATACAATCTACACCTGCTTCTACCATCCCTATCCCATTTTTTCCATACATTCCTTTCCCACCTAGCAGTACAACATCTTCTCTTCCTCCATAAGCCACATTCAATCCATTCAATAGTACCACCAACATCTAATCCACATCCCAATACACTATAGGAATGCCTTCATTAGGGTCAAGAACCTTATCTTCCACCTTGCCCAACACTACTATCAACTCATTTATCACTAGACAAAGTAGCACTACTTCATTCCCACTTGGACCTTGGAGTTTTGGGCAAGCACAAGGGTCTACCACAAGTGTTTCCTTTAGTACTACATCTATGCTTATGTTCTAGTCACATTCATCCCTTCTGCTCAAGTCTATTCATTACCACCCATCACCAAATACTTTTCTATGCCACCCTTAGGCAATAGCCAAACCATCTCATAGTCACAACAATCAGCCATAAACACCCTTCCCTACACCAACTATTTAGCTCCAATTAACACTCAGTTGCTTTCACAAGCAAGAGCACAACCAACATATATTGGGTAGGGTATACATTCTTAGAGTATGGCCCATGTACTACCTACATTACAACCCTTTCTACCATAATCATCACACCAGTAGTATGTCTAGGCATATATATAGAGTCATTTATTTGAGCATCAACCCCATACTTATATCTCCGAGTTGCAACTCCCATATCAACAGTCTACCAAGCCGATGTAGTAGTATGCCCAACCTCCATCCAACTACCAATAAAATCCATCCCAACAATCTCACAACCCATATTCCAACTATCACAATATAGAAGCCAAGATTTTCCATATCAACCTACAACATCCACTACATACCTTACACCGAGGGCACTAGAATTGGGGGCACCTATTATGACACCTATAAAATTTGAATGGGAAGAGATGAAAAATGCTCTCGTGATACTCAAGGATGAAAAATAATCCAAAATTTTCAAGTTTGAAAATGATTGTCCATACCCATTCGACAAAACTATAATGATGACACCTTTCCTTAAACACTTCAAAATCCAAAAAATTGATAAATTTAGGGGGAAAGGTGATCTAGTCACACATGTCAAAGAATTTTATATGTACTGCCAAGAAGTTGCTTACAATGACATGTTTCTCATGCGTCTCTTTCCTAAGAGTCTAGGAGGCCCCACCCTTGAATGGTTCTATCACATACCCTAGGGCACAATTAAAACTTTTGCTGATCTTTCGGAAGCCTTTGTGGACCAATATCCTCATCTAGTTGAGACTAAATTATCCATAGTTGACTTAGTTCATGCCAAAAAAAAGAGGGGAAAAGGCCTTGTAGATTACTTGCAAAGATGGAAAACTCTAAGAACATGAATTTCTTGCACTATCCCAGAGCGTCACCTTGTTAAAATGTTCATCAACAATGCCCATCCTAGTCTTGCACATCACATGATCATGAATTGTCTCCAAAAATACAAAGACATCGAGGAAAAGGGTATGGGAATTGGACAAGGACTTATTAAAGATGGTGTCATTAAGATCTACAAGGAAAAAAACCCAAGATTGAAGTTAATGCAATGACAAACCACAATACTAGAACAAGAATAAAAACATAGTTACTGATGGAGCCATAGAAATTTGACATGTTCATATAGTTGGAACAACATTCAACACTCCCAACACATTTTATCAACAAAAATTCAATCAACAAAAACAACCATATTACCAACAACCTCCTATACAAACAATCAACACAATACCCAAGTACCCAATCCTCAAAATTAGAACAACACTATTACACTCTCAGTTGGACCAAAACCACGTATTCAATGAAAACCTCAATTATAAACCCCTTTGGGTGAACCCCTTGATGTTATTTTTGAGAAATTGGCCAAGGATTACCTTATTCGGCATCCATAGACACAACCATTAGAACATAATTAGTCAAGAGAATCCTAGTATAAAGACAATGAATTTTGCAAATTCCATCACATTAAGGGGCATACCAATATCAAATGCATATAGATCAAGGACTATGTCCAAGATCTTATTGACCAAAAGAAAATTATAGTGGGGGCACAAGCCTCACCGAATGCAAGATTTTTAATATACCAAAATGTATTTCCCCCACACAACAAAAATATAGGAAAATCCCCTGCAATCAATCCTATCACCACCAAGCCAAAAAATTATTAGGCCAAATGAGTTGATAACCACAAAAAATCACATGACTATACCTTGGCCTACTTAGACTATGGAAATCTGATTTGGTTGCATCTCTTAGATAGAGCCTTCTATAAATGTCATCAATATCAAAGGCCTATATAACCACTATGTGGTCACCACCAAAAGAACTTGAGTTAACATAACTAAACCATCTATATCTACCCCATCTAGACCACCTCCATTAGGTCCACCCCCAAGAGGGCCATAGTATAACATCTTGGAACACCTTGGAAATATGCTACCCAAATCTCCATTTTAGATCTCTTATGCACAAGCCCACTTTATCAAGAGATCCTTGATAGTGCTTTTCATGAGTCACGCATCCCTACTGACATCAACCCTACCAAATTTTGCAACCTAGTACACCATCTATTCACATCATGTGCTCTATATTTCGAAACTTCTAACATCCCAGTTGTTGAGTCCGATCATATACTTCTGCTTTGCATAGCTGTCATGTTTTTTGACTTTGCTGTCAAAAGGGTCATGATAGATAATGGATTGTCCTTAAATCTCTATACTTATAAATTCATCAAAAAATAAGGGTAAACTGAGATAGATATTATAAATGAGGTCATCACTATAAAAGCCTATGAAAACTTGGAACAGACCACCAAAGGGACTATCTTGATACCCATTAGAGTTGGTCTAGCCACTGAAGAAATAGTTTTTCATGTAGTTGATCTTAACCTTCCATATAACATCCTCCTTGATCAACCATGGATTTATGCTATGAAGGTTGTTCCCTTTACATATCACCAATGCATCAAATTTTTGCATAATGGCATTGAGATAACTATCCACACTAATTCTAAACCCTTTGCTTATTGCATTGTAGTAGATGCCTCATATGCTAATCATTGTCCTAGAATTGAGATTGACATACCATGACTAGCTCCTCTGGAACCTGCCATGATCCAGATACCATTTTATCCTCCACTCTTTCCATAGTTAAGATTAATTACCAAGGTTGTGGAGAGTATAGTCTCTCAGATGCTTTATGTTGTCAGTGCTTTACCACTTGATCCACATACTCAAGGGTGCCTGACGTATTATGGGAAAAAGCTAAATCCAACCCCTCTGCTCATATAACTTGGACCTACCACACTTGTTACAAAGGGTATCCTTGATGGAGAGGAACCAAATCTTGACATTAGTACATGGCTATACAAGGATCCACCTCCAACAAGTGAAGAGCTTCTTGATCACTTCAAACAAAAATACCCATGGTCACATCACCTTGCTACTGAGCAATGAGATTATCAAGGAGGTGGTCTAGGCCATGAAGAATCAGGGATTAGATAGCCTATAGAAGCATAGAAAGAAGAAAAAAAGAAAGTCCTAGGTTACAGACTCCCCACAACTGATGGCACCACAAAAGATGACCATGCCTTCATAAACATCCAAAACAATCCTATTGAGGTTGAAGAAATTCTTGAGGAAGTAGGAAATAAATCTTATGAAAATATCTTCCATGATGAAATTATCTTAGGAGCCTCCATATTCTACCAACTATCCATTAATCTTATAGAATTACCACTCGCTCACCCCAAACTCATTGATTGGGACCAACCAAGTATTATCCGTGTCGATAAATTCTACACAGAGCATGTGCTCCTTAGATTCATGGGAGCTGAAACACCACACAAGAAATAACCTCCATAGTCAGCGTATGTCTACAAGTTGTATCCAAAAGGTTACTTTGGGGAGGAGGAAATCTCCAGTCACAAAAGTGAATAGAGAAAAGAAAATAAAATGCAAAAAATAAAAGAAAAGGTATCCCCTGGTGAAAACTCTTCCAGAGCACCATCTATTCATTCAAAAAATGAAGTAAAAATAAAGGACATATCTAATGGTAAAACCCTTTTTGAGGCACCTGAGGATGGATATTTCATCCTTCCCCCACAAGATCACATGCCTATAGTGTCATCAATCCTAACAAAAGAAACAATACTAGTCAATATCAATCTTATAGAGACACCAAGGATCATATACATTGCAACTTATTTATTGCTTGAACAAGTAGAACTTCTCATTGAGGTTCTTTGTGAGAATATTGGTCTCTTTGCATGGTCCTAAAAAGACATGCTAGAACTAGATCGTAAGTTGGTGGTACACAATTTGGTTGTAGATCCAAAGGTCAAACCAGTCAAGTAAAAACTTTGAAAGATGCATCCCAAAGTTGCTTTATTGATCAAAGTGGAGTTAGAAAAACTACTAGATGCAAAGATTATTCACCCCATTGACTATTTAGACTAGATTTCTAACATGGTACCTTTCACAAAGCCTTCTGGTGATATTAGGATCTGTATGGATTTTAGGGATCTTAATAAAGCTTGTCCAAAACATGATTTCCCATTGTCAAATATAGACATTATTTTTTCATCTCACTATAGGCCATGAGCTCTTAACACTCATGGATAGTTTCTCTGGGTATAATTAGATTCAGATAGTAGAAGTAGATCAACATAAGACCACATTTACCACCCGTTGGGAACATTTTATTATAACATGATGTTGTTTGGGTTGAAAAATGTCAAGGCAACCTATTAGCAAGCCATGAAGGTCATCTTCCATGACCTCATCCATATAATCTTGAAGATTATGTGGATGATATTCTAGTTAAGTCCTTTAATTCCCTTGATCACTTATCTCACCTCAAGGAAGTGTTTGATCAGCTAGCTAAGTACTGCCTCATGCTCAACCCCAAGAAATGTGTCTTTGGTGTCACCTCTGGAAATCTCCTAGGGTTCATTGTATCACGACATGGTATTGAGATTGATCCTAAAAAGGTCAAGGCCATCATGGATATAGCTCCTCAAAAGAAACTCAGACAACTTTGTTCTCTCCAAGGAAAGTTGCAATTAGTTAGATGATTTATCTCACATCTAGTAGATAAGTGTCAAACATTTACACACCTACTGAAAAAGGACCAAAATTTTAGGTGGGATCATATTTGCCAATGTAACTTTGAATTGATCAATTAATACTTGGGAAATCCACCTATATTGGTTCTGCTAGTTGTAGGGAGACCACTCATATTATACATCACAATTACCCCAATAGAACTAGGTGCTCTTCTAACACAACTTGATGATGAAGGAAAAGAGTAGGCTATTTACTACATCAGCCACATTGTAATTGGCTATGAGGTCAATTACAAACCCATGGAAAAAGCTTGATTAGATGTGGTTTTTGCCACTTAGAAGCTCCTTCATTACATGCTGAGTCACACTATACAAATAATATCCAAGATTGATCCATTGAAATATATGTTATTATGCATAGTACTCATAGGGAAAGTAACCAAATGGGTTATGTTCCATGAAAGCTATCAAAGGTCAAGCTATAGTAGATCACTTAGTTGATGCACCCTTGGTTGTTGATAACTCTCTCATTATGGAGTTCCCAAATGAAAACCATTGCCTGATAGAGGAATGACTATCCTAGAAATTATACTTTGATGGCTCTTACACATCCCATAATTCTAGAGCCGATATACTCTTGGTCACCCCTTAAGGTGACTACATTCCTAAGTCTTTAAAACTCCAGTTCTAGTGTACCAATAACATCTCAGAATATGAAGCTCTTATTGCAGGGCTCAAAATAGTAGTTGAATGGAACATCACAAAGATACAAGTCTTCAGAGATTCACAACTAATCATCAAGAAAGTCCTTGATGAGTATCAAACCAAAGATGATAAAATCCAACCTTAAAAAGAATTGGTAGATCAACTCAAACAACACTTCAGTTAGATCCAATTCAAATAGGTGCCAAGATTACAAAACAAGGTGCAGATGCCATGGCCACTATTGGATCCCTTTTAGAGATCCCTTGGGAAGCTACACAATATGAATTCTTAGTTGAGTAGCTACACAATCCCACATATAAGATTGATGAATCGGCACAGGTATGCATCTTGGTTGGTCCCCAATCACCATGGTACCACAAAATCTTTGCTTACCTACTAAATGGTATCAAATCTCCCCATCTCACAAGAACCCAACACCAAAACATTATTTGCAGAGCATCCCATTACATTGTTGTAGCTAACATCCTATATCATCATGGTTATCACAAAACCCTCTTTCGATGTTTACACCAAAATGAGGCTCCAATGGCTCTTAAAGAGGTATACACTGGAATTTGTGGTGCTCACACAAGAGATACAGTCCTAGCTAAGAAAATACTTAGTGATGGATATTATTGGCCTACTCTAGAGCATGATGCTTATGATTTTGTCAAAAGATGTCTACCTTGTCAACAAAATGAAAATTTGATCTAAGCTTTGGGTCAAAATCTTCAACCTATTGTACCACCATGGCTACTTGCTTGCTGGGGGTTTGACCTTGTTGGTGTTATAGTACCCCTCTCTTCAAAAGGACACAAGTGGATAATCACTATGACTGATTATTTCACTAAGTGGTTAGATGCAATTACACTTATCACAACTACAAAAGTTCAAGTATCAAAATTTATCCTGTATCACATTATTTGTCATTTCAGTATCCCAACTATCATTCTCATAGACCATGGAGGTAACTTTGAGAACCTCAATATGGAAGAGTTGTGAAGTTCCCTTCACATCCACCATCATTTTTCCAACCCCTACTTCCCACAAGGTAAGGGTCAAGATGAGGCAACTAATAAAACCTACTAAAAATCCTTAAGGAAAGTTGTCAATAATTTCAGCTATGATTTGTAGTTGAAAATCAACCCGCCCTATGGGCTTACCAAACTTCATTTTTTATATCCACAAGAATAACTCCATACTCCATGGTCTATGGTGCCAAAGTGGTACTGCCTATTGAGGTTGAACTCCTAGACTTGTACATTTCTTTGAGAGGGTAGATATCAAATGAGGATTACAGAGTAGCTAGACTCACCCAACTTGATCTACTTGATGAAAAAAGGAAACAAGCCTATGACCATCTCATGGTCCATCAAAACTACCTAAAGTACAACTTAACCATGAAAGTCCATCCATGCCAATTTTAAGTAGGTGATATGGTCCTTAAGGAAAACATGAAAGTCCAAGCAGACTAAGAAAAGGACAAGTTTGAGCCCACATGGCTTGGTCCATATGTTGTCACAACATCATTTGGCTTCAAAGCTTATCAGTTATCAACCCTTGAGGGTGAAACATTGAATGATCCCACTAACATCATTCACCTTAAGAAATTCTATGCCCAATTCCCTTGGTGTATCCTACTAGTCTTGAAAAAATAGAACAAAAAAAATCAAAAAATCCAAAAAAGAAAAAAAAGAGAAAATAGTAAAGAAAAATAAGCGTCCAATGGTGAAAACTTGGCAATTCAAGTGCCTTGGATAGGTACTTTGGTGAAAACCTAGAAAATTGGCATCATGTGTACTTGGCCTTTTCATTATCTAACAATGAACCACCAACTCACCTCCCATCACATGTCTCCCTACCTTAGTTGCTCATCTCCCCATTTTTTCCAAGGTGCTCCAAAATCATATCACTATACTCTCACTATCACTATCTTGATCCTTGAACCTTCTAGTCTTTACAAGGAATTGCCAATTTTGGGATGATTAGCTCTTTCTTTTCTTCAAAATCCATCTGGATAAATTTTTGTATTCCTTTTTCAACAAGTCTTGGTTTATTTTGGCTCTAGTTTTATGATTTCCCCAATGGTTTGGTTATACTATCTATCTAGTTATAATTCCCAAAAGTCCAACTATTCCAAAACTCCACAAAAAATCCAAAAACATCAGAAAATATCTACAAAAAAATCCAAAAACTTTTATAAAATTTCAAACCCCCCCCAAAAAATAGTTCCTTCCAACAAAGGAAAACACTTTGTGTTATCTTCATTCCAATATTTACAAATATTTATATTCCCGATGATCCAATGTTTTCATATTTATTTGGTGTCTTCATATAATTGCTACTCCTTTGGGACAAGTTTTGTGTACCTCGATTGGGTTTATATGAAAATATTGGTGAGGCCCCAAGTTGATGTTTTTCAAAGTGCTTTTTGAAACAACAATTTTGAAACAACAACACATTTTTAAAAAAAAGATAGCCATTTGAGATGATGAAAAAGTCAAATAAAACATCCACTAATACCTTTTATTTATTAAAAATGCCCACTACTTACAAACCATCCAAACAAAAAACAAGCAAAAACTTGTTTACAAACACCATCACACAAACATCATAAACACTATAAAAAAATAAAAATTCTTATTGAGCACCCCATCATGGAGGTGGGGCATTTGGGTTTCCTATAGAGGGCATTCCCTCTTGCGTAGTCCTAGATGATGACACCCCTAGAGTCATCCTCACGCCATCCCAAACTATATCCATGGGGATCGAGATGCTACCACACCTCAAGAGAGTGTTCATCTACTCCATAAACTATTTCTTAGAGTATACCACTCCTCTCCATATCTCTAAAGGGATCACCTGGTGGTATAACCCCATATAGTATGCCGCCTCTCATACAAATTTGATAGATTGCTCCATAACATCTTTCATCTCCACCCACAGTCTTTCTGTCCTTGGAATAGTCACTATCCTCTATGCAATATTGTGTTCACTTTCATATCTATTCACTAGTATTTTCATAGACAACCTCTTATGTTTCACTGTATTCAACTGAATACCAAGTAATACACACATTACTTGCATTAAGTTGTTCTTGTGACCTACATGGTAAACTGTTGGTCTGCACCACTGACTCATTGAATTCTTCTATTTGTGACTACAAAAATACCAATTCATTTTGGACTCTCTCCATAGAATATCTATCAGTTGCCAAAGATTCCTCAGCAGTCTCCGCTCTTGCTTGCTTCATAATTACCATCATCCCTAGGCACTTAGCTTTTGTCTGTGCACCATCTTCTTGAGCTTAAGTTCAATCAAGCCTTAAAAGAACTTCACATCTTTCTTTTCTAGGTCGGCCTGCTCTTCTTCACTTGCAAGCACTCTTTTTAGCTCTTCTCCCATCACAATAATTATTTCATGCACCCATTGTACCACAACATTAGGCTACCCTACTTGGAATGGTTGAAATGTAGACAACACTCAGTCCTCCATGTGTTCTTTAGGAAGTTGTGTCATACCCCCCAGGATGCTCTTTCCTTTCATCCATAGTGATGCTAGTAGCATCATCATAGATATATGTTCTTCATCTGGTAGAGTCTCTTCTACAGGTGGCTGATCTTCTACATCCACTCCCTCTGACAACACTCTTGTGCTTGAGATTTTTTTCTCTTTTGCTTGTTCCTTCATTTCTATTCAAAGCATCACACCCTCTACTAATAGTTGCAACAAGGTAGGATATCCTTTTTCCTCCTCTGCTTGATCTTGAGATGGATCACCTTGGATAGCATATGTCACCTCTCGCTCAAGATGTTGCACACTTTGGTATGAAGATGTTTCCCTCATTTGATCTTAGCTCCACTTTTCTCCCCATTTTTGTCTCCTTGTCCATTCTCCTTCCGTTTGGCATTCATTTTCCTCTTCACTCCATCCCCCCATTCCTCCTTCTACCACCTCTAGTATTTTTTGCCTATGCTCTTGCAAATCCACCATTACTACTTCAACCACAGTTTGATTCTTTACTTACACTTTTCTTACACTTCAACAAACATCTAGATACACTGAGTGTTCATTAGAATTGCTCACCTTTTATAGAACCAAAAATATTCTCTATAACTTTCACCACAAGCTACCAATATCTTTGGTGACAAGCTCCACAACCCACCATCCTCATAGTCACATCAACAAACACCTTTGTCCTAACTATAAATCATATCCAATACCTTTTTAATGATTGTCCCTAAACATAAACTTCTTGCAAAAGATGATTCCCAAGTGCAATAATGTCTATCATCCAAACATGTATGTAAAATCCCCTAGATCATATCTATATGACTTATCAACATCACCATATCCATGTATCATACCCTTGTCAACTGGCACGCTATATTTGATCACATCACACTATCCCCCCATCCTAAGATTTTTCCCATTATATTATATCATCTTAGTCTTGCTTCCATATCATGCCAAGGTTTTGTATTTAGTAATCCATTATACATCCCCCAGAGTCAGTCCCTACCTTAGTATCATTGTATATCTCTCACCTCTTTGCATTAGTTTGTGTCTGATCAAAATTTGCAGTCCTCTTAGCTATGCATCTTAGCAAGTCCTCATAAAAAATCCTTTGTCATCAAAGCATTATCCTAAAAGTTTTAGTTTTCCTCTATCACATCACCCCTATGGATACCACCAATAGATCCTTGTTGGATACAACTTTCCTCTCATCTAATCTTGGTTTGTGTGTCTCCCTTCCTATCGATCTCTTTTGAAAAAGGTTATTTTCTATTGATTTACTCTTTCTTTAAATATTTGATTTCAATTTTGGTTCTTGATTATCTATTCCAAGAAATTTAGTTATTCCATCCTTAAGGTCACCATGATCTTTTATATCATGGTGTGCTATGAATGGGGCAATATAAGAACAAGGTCTTGATTAGGTCTTTTTTCTTTTAACATCTTCTTGTGAGTCAGTCAGATATGACCCTTGCATATTACAAACATGTGATCACTTATGATTACATGGTACACTTGAAAAATATTATTTGCATGTGGGTTACCCAGTATCGTTTTCACTCTGCTTCCTTATGGATTCATGTGTGATGCTAAGGAAATCCTTGCGTATTTGTTTTGAGTTAGTCCTATATAATATTGGTGCAAAGGCTTTGAAATTCTTCATAACCTTGGCATATACCCAATATTCATATGTAAAAATATGTGCTCAACTACATTGTGGTGCTCCCCTCTGGAACACCCTCTTGCTCAAGCTTCAATGGATTTCTTCACCCCTCCATTTGACAAAATCAACAACCATTTTCCAAACATCCTATTCAAACATATGAACAAATCAGTTCTATAGTTATGATCCAACCACTCTATCTATCCCAAAAATATCCATGGTTCCCCACCTCCTTTCCCTCTCCTACTTTACTCCCCCCCATCCCCTACCCAAGTTATTAACACATGGTTATTCTTGTGTACATGGTTTTTCTTTGTCTCATTCTCCAATAGTGAGAGTCTGAATCCTTATTAATTCTCTCTTAGCCAATTTGCATCCTCCTTCTTGCCCCAAATTCTTCACTTTTAAAGAAGTCATCAGGCCTCATTTCCTCTCCTCACTACCCTCTTGAGGGGGCATCACATAGTCTAGTCTCTCCTCTTTCTACTCAAGACTAGGACAACTTTGTTTCTTTAAAAATCTTCTTCATGTCATCTATCTTCAAACTTCTTTGAAACAATATTGTTAAAATGCTATCTCAAAGAGGGGCAAAATGTTGACACCTAAATCTAATTACATCATTTAAGTAATCCTATTTAGTAATCTCCTAAGTCATCATTAATTAGATATTTAATATTTAATTAATTCATTACCATCCCCTAGTTAAATAATTCAGTTAATCAACTATAGCCCAATTGATAAAATTAAATGACAAAATCAAAGTCTAAATATCAATTATATCTATATTCTCCTATTAAATTAAATAAATACATAAATATATTTAATTTAATCCTAAAAATATTTTTTTATTTAATAAATAATTTTAAATCAAATTCTCAAACCCTAACTATCCCTAAATCCCTACCATTAGCTAAATCTAACTCATTCACCCATGCTAATCCTGCTTAGCCAACTAAGTAACCTACCTCATAAATGCTAGCTCACTTGCATCCCTCTAACATGCCACTTTCACCCTAATTCCATCCTAAGATAAGCCTAATCTATTCCTTAAGAATGTGCACAACCTTGACCAAGGGTTAAGAAATTTATAAACCAAACCAAAGTCAAAGTTCTATCCCATCTATCTTACATTCCTATCCAAGATCCTTAAAGGCTCTTACATGACTTGAAGGCTCTTTAAATCCTCTTACATTTTCCTTCCACACTCATTCTCCCTCATAACTCCCTTTTGTCACCCATCTTGACCGTCTTCCCCTATCTAATCCCCTTGTGACATTTTTCACAAAGCTATGGATTTAAACAAGCACAATCCATGTGTTCTCCTTTTTTTGAATCCCAGTCCTCCCTTATCCTTCATCCTTACATCCTATCCCTCCATCCTCACACTCTTGGCCTATAAATGAAACCCTTTCTCCTGAAAATTAAAAATGATCTCTTAAATGCAAACTTATGATGCTCCAGTAACCACTACAACATAGTCATTTTCATACCTTCACCATGTTATAATACTATTTTGAGAGCCTAAAAACTACCAAAATACCATTATAATGGAAAAATCCATCCAAACTTACACTTTGAGCCTCTCATGCATCAAATCTTGAGCAACATTTGAGCACACATCCCATCTTTTGGACGCATCTATGCATCAAGGGGAAGATTGCTTGGTTTAAGTGGTTTGCATGTTCTTAGGCTATTTGGTATTTTTAGTCCTCTTTTGTCCAATCATTTATGTGAGTTAAATCTATTGTTTTGAATGCTTTGGTTATTCATTATATTTCTTTAAGCACTAGTTTTACAACTCTATAGGTGTAATCAGGGAGTCAAACTTCTATGATGTTGAAAAGATAAAGAATATTTAAAAGTTAGATTTGCAAATGCATATTTTGAAGCACATTAGAATAGTTCAATTCTCCACAACTAGTGACTCCTAATTCAAATAAATTAACTAGAAATGGCATAAATGATCTCTTAACATCCATATTCGATAGTTATTTATGCTACCTACAGGATGCTTCTCTGAATCTAGAAACAAATGTAAATCTGAGATAATTATTGACACACATTCTCATTATTTAGACCATTATGAAATTTTTCCTTTCTTGACCACCCTATTTGCATGGCTACTCTAGTGTTATGCCACAATCTAACTTATTAATATGGAGTGAAACAATTATGTGTTTTCTTCAACATACATATTAGAAAACAAGGATGTCTCTCCACATGTTACAAATAATCAATTGTTATTGTATAGACCATATATCGTTAGGATTGTTGAAGTCATGAGCATATGCAAAACCACAAGGAAGGTTTGATGTCTATTTGTAACACATGATACTCATATCAAAGCTCAGAGTGACAACAATTAACTCCTTCTGCAATGATAATAATAGATAAATGGGAGTGTGATTTCCAACTGAAGCCCAAGTAAGAGAATGACCAATGATGTCAAAGCATACAATATTCAGTATTGTATTTACATGTGTATAGAGGAGCATTGAGACATAGCCACATTGAATTAATGAAATGAATCAAGAAAAATAATGGAACATTACAAGTTCCATTCTTGGTGTCTTCAACCTCCTCCAAATTCTTTTGATAACACATTACAACTTGGTGTTAATCAGATTATGATGTGCCCATACTCATTTGTGAAGGAATACACAACTACATAGAGGAGGGGACTTCACCAAAGATAAGTAACCGCTATATCTTGTGACCAAAATGTTTTTTAGAGCATAGTTGTTTTACTACAATGATGAAATTAAGTAGCATAGGGTTGTACACCAATAATAGTGAAGACTAGGCACAACAATCAGACATGATGCCTAGAAAGTTCCAAGCCAAAAGAGAAGACACATAGGCAATGATATTCACCGCATAAAACAAAGTAATGAAAATATTTTGCACTTGACCATCTAGAGATTTTATTTTGCACTGAGATTCATGGGATTATTTTTGAAGGGAATGATTAAGATAATTAAAATCATTCAAACTATCCAAGGAAAGAAAAGTTTCTCTTGAAAAGGTGCAATTTAAATCATTATTGTTTAAAAAAAAACACATGACTTTTTATTAGAAAAGTCATATTATCTGTATAAAGAATGATATATAAGATGAGAAGAAAAACAACAAGAAAACATATTCGATTATTAAACATTCAAAAAAAGAAGAGATTCATATATCCATTTACAAGGAGGGATAAGGAGCTTTAATATGACTTTGTAATGTAAATTCATTTATTTCATTTTGATAATAAAATAAAATGTCATTTGTTTATTTTTATTAAAGGCATGAAGATTTAAAGTGTAGTTGATTCGTCCTTTATAATTTTTTTCTAAAATTTCATAAACAATTTATGTTAGACAAGTGGACGAGGTCATCTATGACATTTTAAACTCAATCATCACAAATATTGTGAAATATTTAATCCAGTCTATCTCCCCGACCTTAGGAGTTAAAGCTCAATATGAACTAGTTTAGAATTGTGCATATATATTTAATCTGTCACATCTTGATTATTAAACTATTTATATTTAATGTGCATATAACATTATAAAGTTATATGTTATAATCTTTATTGTAGTTGAGTGTGTTTCCCAAACAAGCTAAAACATTAAGTAAACGTACAAAGTTGTGTCACCTTTAAGGCTAAAAATGACAAAATTTGAGTATTTATATCTAAAAATCATTTTTGTTCAAACATATAATCTAGATAAATTCAATATAGATAAGTTATCTATATTCTCACACTTTTCTAATTGGAAATGTCTATTAAATGCATGTTTTATACAAGTTTGTGTCCTATTACTAAAGAAATAAAATGATTTTAGAAAACTGAAATTTAAATAACTCTTACTCTTTTTAATGATAATTTTTTTAATAACATATAGACACTATTTTATAGAGCTCAAACTTAAGAATATTTACATATAGAGTTTATAGTGTTTTATTGAGATATAGTATATTGTAATTAAAAATTCAAGTACGTATTTTAACACTTGAGAAGATGTTGATTTTTGAGAAAGAGAGAAATAGTAAATCATATTAAAAAACTAAAAAAAATATGATGTTCTAGAGGAGAGAGTCCTTTTCCAAAATGTATAATTTTTCTTTTGGTTAGAATAGATTTGTTTTGAAAAAATGTGGTGGGAGATGAAAACTTTTGATTTCAGGTGAGTTGAAATTTGAATCATTATAAAAGAGAAAATATAGGTCAAAAAATAATTTTTATTTTTGATTTATCTAGCTATATATGTCATCTATAACACAATCTGAGATCAAAGGGAAAAATATTTATTTTCATATAGTTTTGTGGTGAGAACTAGACCCCTCATTTTGAACAACTAAAAATTAGGAAAATATATCCATTTTTATTTCAAAAAATAATTAAAAATAATAATCCTAAACTTTGTCAATTTCTACGCATTTAATTAGTTTACTTCATTTTCAAATTCTAAATAATACTACTAGTTTTATATCATTGAAATTGAATAGTTAAACTTTTGTTAGCCTTTTCCTTTATAAAAGGGTGACATAGGTTTGTGCTTTTATGCACTAGTCTTTTTTACATTGAAGTATTGGATTTATATTTGAAGTCAAAAAATCTATAACTTCCTTCTTACAAACGTCAAATCCATTGTTAAAACCTTGTACAATTTATTCAATTCAAACACTCAACATTTAGTTTCATATTGATGAGTTTGAGAATGTTGCTAACTGAAGAACTCACTATTACAAGCTAGGGTTTCCATTGCACCGAAAGATCAACCTGTTAATGCTTGATACAACCACTAGACTTATAGAACATAGGAGGACGTTAAGCCATGTCACAAATCTTGAAGGGGAATGTTGGTGGTTAGTCCAACAATCCCTCTCTCAAAGTTACTTGAAGAGATTTGAACCTGTGACCAAGCTCTGATACCACTTGTTATAAGGTAGGGTTTCCATTGCACCAAAATATTAACTTGCTAATGCCCAATACAGCCACTAGACTTATAGAACATAGGAGGCAGTTAAGCCATGTCATAAATCTTGAAGGGCAATGTTGGTGGTTAGTCCAACACTCGTAAAACTTAAATTTTCTATAGAAAAGCCTCTAACCAAGTAACCAATATTTGAGATGAAGGTCTACCCACCTTGGTATAGTGGAGCCTAAAGTGTAGGGGAATCAAAATTATTCTCATTCATTGGCCATAATTGATTGAGGAATCCTATTGGAGAAGTGACAGGCTCTTGGATTTTCAATCTGTAGTTTTGGGAACCATCAAACACTAGAGGTAATAACTAGGCTAGATGAAGCAATGGTCCACAAAATGATGGAAAGAGGTAAGACTAGATTCTAGCACTTTTGACTCAATAGGGGGCCTTGTTGCAACAACAAGGTTAGAGGATAGATACCTTAGAAAATGAAGTGAGAGGTAGACATTCTAAGGAGGAAGCAATGAAGCATGACGAGGATCGGTTCTTAGAGGTCCTATGTAGGAAGGATGAGGGAAATTAGAAGAAAATGAGGATGATCAATTAGCTGAGGCACTTAGGAGGTCAAAGGAAGATATGAGGAGGGAAGAGGAAAAAAAGATGGAAGCCAACTGTTGCATTACCGATAATATTAATGATAGGATTCAAGTTGTGCCTAATTTGAGCAAAGATTGTAAGAAGGTTACCCCTTCCACATTTAATGGTAAGTTTTTTTGGGGAAGATGCCAAAGTATGGATTGTGAGTATGGAAAAATACTTCCTTATTTAAAATTTCATTGGAAAATCTAAGACAGTATGTGCCACATTTTAGTTGGTGGGTGAAGCAACTATGCGGTGGTGAAACATGATGGTAGAGAAGAAGTTTCAACATGATGACATAACCTGGGAGGGTTTCTTATAACTTTTACACAAGACGTGGTTACCTCTATATGTCAAAAATGTGGATACACTTCTATAAACCATTATTACCAAAGAATCCCATGGAAAGAGAGACTTGAGAGGCAACTTATAGCTCTCCATCTATGATGTGTAAATGTGCAAAGTAATAGTATGATGGCTTTCAAATGAACCAAGCTATGTAACCCTTGGAAGGTGCACCATAAAATATGAGATTCAAAAAAGAGAGAAAGAATGCTACTACCCAGGAATCAATATGCAAATGAAATGCAAGCTAAAATAGTATAATGAGAGTATTAAGAAACCTTCCTACTTAAGCTATGTGAGCTAATCTGAAGCATAATGAGCTAAACTAAGAATTCTATGAAGCTAAGATGCAAGTAAAATGAAAGCTAAGCTACAATGCAAGAATGCTCCAAGTGTTCCAAAATCACTGAGAAAACCTGCAACATAATGTTAGTACAAAAGCATAAGGTTAGAGAATGAGAAGAGAGCCCTCCCTTTTAAAGAAAAATGGATGTTTGAGATTAAGAGAAAAATGAGGCATTATCAAGGGTGGAGAATACATCTTGAGTGATCCATGTGCACAAGATTCTAACCTAAGCAAGATTAACAATGATTTTTAAGAGGAAAAAGATGCATGGAGAAGAATTAAATTAATTTTAGAAATAAATATTCCTCTCATGTAGAAAAGTGTGCCCCTCATGTGAGACAAAAAGTCTTTTATTTTGTTTTTAAAATAGGAATAATGTTTTTTCATGTGCACAATTAGGATAAGTGGGACTTGTGGAATTTTATTTAATTAAAAAGGAGAAATTTATTTCAATTAAATAAAAGACTTAGGATAAAGTGGTTAATCTTTAGGTCAATATAGAAAAGTGATTATTTGATCAATAATAAGTGATAGATAAACTAGGAAAAAATTCTAGAAAGGGGATCATAGTCTAGATGAACATTTTTTGCTGATTATATTTACCCCTCTTTGAATAATGTGTGACTGATCTGGGAACACATTACATCAAATAATGAAGATAGTAAGATAGTAGATAGATAGATTTGACTCTGAAGAATGAAGTAGAGAGAGATAACAAATCCTGAATGAATAGACAATTAGCAGTGAAACTAAACTCTAGGAGAGAGATAGACAATATCAATTCCTAAGATGAGCACTAAATATGTCAAGCTATGTAGCCAAAGAAAGAAAATGAATAAAGATAAAATAGATAGCCATAGCAAAAAAAATATTTTGCAACAATGATAGAATATTCTTGCCCCATCAAGATCAAAATCAAAATGAGATAGTAGAGACACAAAAATGAGCTAGATTTGATCAGATTGATATATAGAAAGGTCCAAGATGATAGATAAGAAATTGAGACCAAAGAATGACCACCAAGTAATGAAGATATGCCCCCACTTGACTATGTTTGTCCAAGAAAGCTAAAGCATCAGAATTAGGTCAAAGCAAGAAGAATAGTTAAATGAAGTGAAATATAATAAAAGAGAAGAGTGGAAGAGAGTAGATATAATGAAGAAATGAATGAATGATGAATGCCTCAAAAAGATGCAAAGATTAAGCCTCAAAAGGTTAGCCAACTGCATAGAAGAAGGGAGGATTTTAAAATAAAATTTTGACCAGCAAGATGAACCCAAATTTTAATTTTGATCCTAAAAATGGATCCAGGATGTCAAAATTAGGTAAGGGTACAATTTTTGTGCAAATATTGTTAACTTCTAGGATCTTTGCAAATGTAATAATATTGCATTATAATTGATATTTTCCAAATGCAAATCCCGAACTCTTATAAATATAAGAGTAGGAGAAATGTCTCATAAAGAGACATGTCTTAATGATTAATCTTTTTTAGTTAATATATATTAATGATATAAATCATAATATTGTTAGTTTGTGGTGACTGATTAGGAAAGTACTGTACATACTTCATAAATTCTTTGGGGAAATTTTTTTTGGGCCCTATTTTATCGAGATTTTGGGCCAACATGTAATTATTAATTATAATCCTAAAGTGGTAAAAATACTTTTATAAAAGGGCTTAGGGTTAGGGATTGTTTCATAAGATGATGCAAAAATTGGTTTTTGTAGTGGTATTGAGCTGTAAGGGATTACGAATTGTAATCAGTTTGTAATCACTAGATCGTAAAATATTGGACTAGCTATTTGGTGGATGTAGCCTAGGGTTTGGGTGAACCACATTAAATCTTGGTGTCTTGTGTTCTTTTTTGTGTGATCTATTATTTTCTGATATTGGTTATATTTGCATGTAATTGTTATTTCTATCCGTGTTTTAATCCTAACAAATATAACATATGATTTATTTATGTACATGTATAATATATTATATAATATTATATATATATATATATATATATATATATATATATATATATATATATATATATATATATATATATATATATATATATATATATATCAACATTTCATCTTAAGATTAAATCAATCTGAATATAGCTATAATGTTAACACTCCCCCTTAGCTAGGGAGGTTTTGTTATGGAACACAATATGATCTCAAGTATATGGAGATATATCATCTCAATGTGATATTTACGGATATCAACACAAAAATCCATCAACTCACACATATATTAACATATATTACATATGGAATTTACTTCAATTCACTATGAGGCTAAATTTCTCAATACTCCCTCTTTAACAAAGAGAGAATTAAGGTAATTTGAACACAACCTTAAGTGCAGTCTATGATAGACTTAAGTTATGGTGTCTAACACGATCTAGCCCAAAGAACCATAACAACTTTCATGGTGTCCTAAAAAATTTGGCTCGAAGAACCATGATAAGTTGGTTATCAAGGTGTTCGGAAAAATTCAGCCCAAAGAACCATGATAACACTTGCTCCAACACATTTTAGTGTTAGAAGATAGGTCTAATATTGATAAGATTTTCACCTTTCAATAGTTACCTTCTATTCATTATTGTAACTTTTAGCACTCTGGGACAACAACTTAATATAGTCTGTTACGATAATATTAGGTCCAACTATTGATAAGATCATCATCTTTTAATAGCTCCCCTCTAAATATATACATCAATGAAAAATCATCACCTTTCATAATATAATCATAACAACATCATGTAGTAACTCACTTGATATCCAACATGAACCAAGTCAGAGGGTGGACCCACCATAGCTACTATTAGAGGGTGGAACAATGGTTTTCACCTTAGACTTCTCTTTCATAGAGGAGAGTGCATTACAATGAATTTATGTTAGACCTTCTCATCATAGATATGATATCATCCAAAAAGGATTGCATCTCAAAATTTCTCCCTTCGAAAATTGATCCTAGGAAGTCAAGTCCTTTAGTTACTTCCTCAAAAACTCTCTTCACCCAAGGATACTTGTCAAACTCACTCTGAATTTGATATCAATTTTTTGATTTTTTGGTGATAAGTCATTACTTCCTCATGATATACATAGGAGTAGGCCCATCAACATCATGTAGTCACCCACATGTATTTCTAAACTCCCTCTGAGTATAAATCTTCTAAGCTCCTACATTGCCTTAGAAGAAGTGTCATACTCCCTCTTAATGTAGAAGGATCTCATAATTTCAATCATCAAAGATGTTTGCTTCAAGAGCCTCACTTCATCCATCTTGATCATTAGGGTCTTTGGAGCTATTATCAATAGATTAAGTTTGCACAATATTTGGTAGTATGTGTAAAGTACTAGCCTTCTTTTCCTATAAGAACATCCTCAAACATAAGTATGTATAAAATTAAAAATAAGAGAGAGATAAATGTAAAAAAATAAGAATACTTATCTGCACACGAAGGCTCATAATTGTCTTCTTAGATTATTTGAGAATGGAACATCTCCCCTCTAAAAATGGGAATGGAACATTGATGATTCTTCCCCCCACAATGTGAAGTTCCCATTCTTACATTGTTGATCAATTTTGCATCATATTCAAGTATGGAAAAATTCATTCTATCCTTGTTTGCAAAGAATCATCCTTGGGGTCAAGGAAAAGAGTAAGAAAATAATAATAAAGAAAGTGTCTAATGATCATCATGAGATGCACTGTGAACCCCTTAATGAATGCCTTCAATGAAGAATTTGTTGCTCCCACCAAATTGAATTGATCTTAGAGAGAATACATCCTCCAATGTTCCAATATAAGTAATTTTGTCTGTCATAATTTCATTTTTGGTCTCTATAATCCTGAGATGTTATCTCTAATTTGCTAATGTTTCCAATAGGCATATCTATTCCTACTTCCATCTCTTCTCAAAGGATCACATCCCTTTATAATATAATATTGGCTATTTAAGAAATATATCTTATTATAAGACGAGTTAGCTTTAAGAGACTTCATCAATATGCTGAAGTAATCAATCTTCTCAGTTATAAATAGAAGTATGAGAGTCTTCTTCATAGAAATCTTCCTTAGTATTCTGTCTGAGACATTTTTGATTTTCTTTTTATTCTTATGCCAGTTGTTCAAATATGCAGATTAGGTGGATAAAAAAGAAATTGAGGTCTAATATGTGATGTCCCATGCTAGGGATATTTCAAAATTCTTCTATTTCTTATATTTGATCTACCCAATATTTGTAATTGAATTTATGGTAGAGATATTAATTATGATGATTAAGTGAATAGTCTTCTAGTTGATGCATCTATAATTTATATCATTACTCTTACAATTCAATGAGTAACTCTAGTTGGTTTTATCTTCTTACTCATGATGTTAATTATCTGATGCTGAGTGTTTTTGTTTATTTATTCATGACTAAACTCCCCATGGTCCCTTATATCAATGAAAAGGCCATAACATTTTCCAAGTGAAACCATTTTATTTATTTGAAGAGAGTTGCAGTGACATTTTAAGTAAGATTAACATGTAGTCTTTCATGTTGGTTGTTAAGTGCCACTTTAGTCACTATTCGAAACCCAATCCTTATAAGTATTTATTTATGCTTTCAATGGTGGAGATTGGTTTTTTTGCTTGTTGACTAGAATTCTATGCTCTTTATTTTATATGCTACTTGTATCTCTATGATCCTTCTTTGTGATCATTTTTGTGTGTCCTCTTTTCCTCCTTTATTGTTTTCTTCACCAACCCAACATAATCTCTTCCAACACTATATCCCATTATATCCCATCCATTTTTTATTATTATGTAACAATAATTGCATCATTCTAAGGCATGTGGATTATCTATTTCATATAATGAGCTTTATATTTATCTATGGCTGGCAAGGAAGAATATGTAGATGAATATGAAATTGATAAGGAATAAAGTTTAGAGGAATGTAAGGCTGATGAATTTTTAGAGGCTTTACAATTGGACATAATTAAGCTATGTGTTCATATGCTTGTTATAGGTCATTGACCCCAATTTCATTTTTCTTGGGCTTGAAATGTACACCATTACTCCTCTACTTAATTGACCAATCTCTTGCAAAATGGCACATCTCCCCACAACCATGACAATTTCTATTTCAGATTTGACTTTGTTTTCCTTTAATGTGTCTTCCAATCGTACAAGGGATGATATTTCATTCAATTACAAACTCTAATATTTCTTCAATTTTGAAGAGCATAGAGCGTTAGTTCTCAAACTATTGTATTCTACCACAATTGATGATTAGGATGATTGATTGTTGTTTTCTCTTGTCTTATACCTTGGATATATATTTTTCTTCTTTCCTTACCATTGTTATATACTTTCATATGAATTGTATTTTCACTTTTCCCTGCCTCACTTGTCGAATATCCACTCTGAATGTGCTTGGAATGCTATCCACTTTGAATGTGCTTGAAATGCTAACCACCTGTTCTGCCAGTCCATGTGTCCCCTTTTAAATCCTTCATTCCTTGTCTATAGATATTTATAGTTTGAAAATTGATTGCCAGAAGTCTAAAATTCCTCCATCGATCTGTATTCTCTACATGCTTTGCATATTTGGTGTTGCGTGTATTTTACATGTTCTGCTAACTAGTAGTTTTTCTCTCGTCTTTATATAGTGAATGTTCTATATAGTCATATTCATGTCTATATATATGATACAAAGGTGATTTTGTAAGGAAAGAATGAATCACCATATTCATATATTATTGCATGAATTGAAGTTCTGTACATAAATATATATTTCATCTGTGGTGATGATATAAACTTTGGTAATAAAAAAAATTCTTTGATTTCTCTTTACATTTCCAACCTAGCTTTAATACCAAGTTAACTCCTAAGATCTTTGCAAATGTAATAATATTGCTATTATAATTGATATTTTCTAAATGCAGATCCCAAACCCTTATAAATATAAGAGTAGGAGACATGTCTTAATGATTAATCATTATTAGTTAATATATATTAACAATATACATCACAATATAACATATGATATGATATATATATATATATATATATATATATATATATATATATGATATAAATTATATATATGTATAATATATTATATAATATTATAAATATATATTATATTAATATATACATACATACATAAATACATACATACATGCACATATATATATATATATATAAATTATATATATGTATAATATATTATATAATATTATAAATATATATTATATTAATATATAAATACATACATAAACACACACACACACACACACACACACACACACACACACACACACACACACACACACACACACACACACACACACACACACACACACACACACACATGCGCATGCATGCATGTATCAACATTGCATATTAAGATTAAATCAATTTGACTATAGCTATAATCTTAACAAATATGGGGAGTTCAAAATATGGTCAAAAGGTTATATAAGGGGCCCAAGGGGTTATTTTTAAATCATTCATCTTATTTTATTTTGAGAGCTCAGAGAGAGAGAGAGAGAGAGAGAGAGAGAGAGAGAGAGAGAGAGAGAGAGAGAGAGAGAGCCCAAAGGAGAGTTTCAATCAAGAACCTTCGTAGTACGACCTACTAGTAAGTATTCGACATCTAAGATTTTTTTTGATTTTGTTGGGAGCATTTTAGCATATTTTTCTAGGGTATTATTACGATTACAAAAATATTGTACGATACTTTAGAAAGTATCATCACAGTTATGAAAACCATTGTATGATATTTATGACACTTGTATCCCTATTAGGAGCAATATCATATGACCCACCTATTTATTGTACGATTCTAGGTGAAGTATTGTACTAGAAGAAAGTATCGTATGAGTATAAAAGAAAGTATTGTACAATACTTGTTGAGCCAATTAGTGAGTTTTGTGTAGAATTTGCACTGTTGGTTGAGTTTAGGATTGAGTTTCTTGTTGGAGTAGTTGAGTTGTGACCATTTTAGTTTCATTCTAATTCTCATATAATAGATACTGACATGTTTGTGTGTTTTGTCATGTAGGACATGTTTCCAACACTATTGATTAGGGCACTCGAGATGGTGGGATTGAGGCTTAGAAAAATGATGTTGAGAGATCCATAATGACATCCATGGGTTTTGGAGGTTTTTTGCGGCTTCCCCATATCTAAGAAAGCCATGGTCTACTAACAACATTGACAGAGAGGTGGAATAGTGATCATTGTTGGAAATATAAGAGAAGTAACTAAGAGGGGAGGGGTGAATGATTTACCACTAAAATAAATCCCAGATCCCTTAGATGTCAACATAGAACACAAACTTTATTGAAAATACCAATGCTTGGTAAACACATAGACACTCGAATTAACTGGTAAATACTGTAACTTGATAGGCACTAAAATAACAATTATAACTCAAAAAATTCTTAACATGCAAATATTAAGATATTATCTATGATTAAGCTTACTTAACTTAGTTTCATACACATAAAATAAATAGCATGAACACAAGTGACACCAAGATTTAACATGGAAACCCAATTTGGGAAAAACCACTAGTTGCAACTAGTTACTCATTTTCACTCTTCTGACATGAGCCCTATTAGGAGCCAACCTTGTTAAAGGTTAAAAAACACACTATTAGAGGATTTAATTACCTTGTTAGGAGTGGCCTTGTTAGAGGTCTTTAGACACTTCAATCTAGAAATGCCACCTTGTTAGAGGATTTACAAATAGCTGTTAAGTCAACTTTATTAAGAGATTTAGATCACTACTACAATGGTTAGAGAGTAAAATGAGATGACTTAATTTATAATGCAACTGAATTAATGATTATAGATCTCAATTTTAGCTTGTATACTTGATCCTTTCTGATCAAATGTATCTTTGCAACTCCAAAAGGATATTCTACTTATCCTTCTAATTCACTTCCTCTAAGCATGTTCTATTCTTCCATACACTTGCACACATTCAATCCTTAACTTGACCTTTTATCTATACCTTTCACATTGTCAAGTTAGCTTGAATACAAATTAGAATAATTAATATTCATCTCCTTAGTAGGCTAGAACCAACAAACCAATCTATTGAGCTCAATATGCCAAAACAAGAAAATCCTTTGTTAGCTGACCTTGCTCGATAGATATTGACTCAAAAATGATTTTCCTATGTTAACCAAGTGAACTTGGTTAACATTGTTATAATTATTTAGAATAACTAAGAGTGGGGGGGGGGGGGGGGGGGGGGGGGGTGAATAAGTTATTCAAGGTCCAATGCAACTTTTTCTCAAAATCCTTAATGGTACATAACTGAAACTATCATGCATGCAATTTGACCATTTAAAAAACTATGAAAAGTAAGCATGCATCACACCATAATACTAAGAATTTGATAACCCATAAACCCTCTAGGAATAAGAAGGTAAAACTAGAGTGGGGATGATACCCACAAAATAACTGAGCAATTGATTTCAACCACTTTTGATGGTCTGCCCTGTTAAAGGCCTGCCTTGTTAAAGGCTACAACACATTGTTAAATGTGACCTTGTAAGAGGATTTCACATACTGTTAGGAATGGGCCTAGTTAAAGGACTTTGGAACATTCACCTGGAATGTCACCTTGTTAAAAGATTTACCACATGGCTATTAAACCAACCTAAGTCCATAGGATTTATTTTAACTATTACAATTGCTAGAGAGTAACAATAATGGCTTTTGATCTAATACAACTTACAAAATATCTTGCAGATTACAAATCACACTTTAGTTCAATCCTTTGCTTGGCTTTAATCACTGCAGCTCTATAAGCTTGTCATCTCAAGCTTCATCACCTTGAGTCTTCTTACTCATCATACCAATGCAATCATATCTATGGTCACCTATCAAAGCAGAGTATCTGTGCTCTCTTCCACCTTAGCACCTTCTTTAGCACTTCATGCTTTCATGCTCGACCACCTCTCTTTGCTTTGTGACTTTATGACTCCTTAAATAGAAATTTGGAATACCTTTCCCACTTGATTCTCCCTCTCCAACTTTAGGGTTTCAATAGATTAGGTAAGATACAATATATTTATCCCATATCTTGCTCTTATCTAGAAACTTTATCTAGAATCCAATTATATTCATCAAATCTTTTTTACATAGTGTTCTGTGCCACCAACTCATCATTCTTATCTTTTATCTGATTCATAGAATCTTAGATAACTACCATGTCGGCTCAGATCTGGTGAATCTTTGATTTTCAAAATAATGTAGCAACTCGGCATTATTGTTTTACTGATGCTTGGCTTCTTCTGTGTTAGAAGGCACTTGTCTCTTGCTCGACACCTATATCTTTACTTGGCACCTGTAGACTTCTTGGCACTTGATCTTCACTTGACACTTGATTTTCACTTGGCACTTGATCTTCACTTGGCACTTGATCTTCACTCAGCACCTAAAGATTGCTCGACACTAACTAGGATTCACTCAACACCTGAAGACTACTCGGCATTAACTAGGATTTAGTTAATCCTTGCATCTTTGATATGTCTTGGTGTGTCCATCCTTTGTATCTTAGAGTATGTCATCAATACAATATTTCATCAATGGCTTAGCTGATCCTTATTCTTCATTACAACATCATAACTTCAACCTTTCTCTAGGTACTCTAGTTACATCTTATTGATTGCCAACTCCTTGTCAATCAACCAACTTATCGTATTTGGATCACTAAAGCAATTGTCATTCCTGCAAGTAGCAAGTTTGACATCAATGACAAAATAATGATTGAAAAAATTCTTTACCAATTCCATTACTCTTCATTCATGAGCTTTTCAATCATTTCCAACAATCTCCCTCTTTGGCATTGATGGCAAACCAAACTAATCACTTGATCAACTTAGTTACCACCAAAATTATATTCATTTTTTGCTACATTCTACTTCCTTCTTGACTACTGCATCCTTTACTGCTGATCTCATATATCTCCATATCTTTACCTTTCAGTTTCTCATAAATCTCCCTCTTTCATAAATATCTCCCTCTTACTTTGGATTGATTAGTTTTCTACTTATATCTCCCTCTTTGACATAAATGCCAAAGATGGAGCATCTTTAACATGCAAAATATAAGCTTTGTATCTCATGTTGTCTCCCTCTGTCACCATGCTTGTGACTGATTTGGAGTTCCTACTCCTGTTGTCATCTTCTGCATCATTCTTTTGATATTTCAATGATTTGTTCTTGTTGATGCAGGGAAACTTCTTTGCTTTAAACTTCTTGAGTTGGGGGCATTACCCCCAACTTGCTTCTAAGATATTCATAAGCATCCTTGGGAAATGGTTTGGTGAAGATATCTCTAGTTTGCTCCTTTGTGTGAATGTACTCCATCTTCACTTGTTTGTCTTCTACCAATTCTTTGACATAGTGATACTTGATTGCAATATGCTTGGTTTTTGCATGCATTAATGGATTCTTGGATATGTTTATAGCACTTGTATTATCACAATACAATATCACAGGTTTGGTTACCTCTTCTTTCATTCCTTTCAATAGATGTGTGAGCGACACAATGTTTGTGCAATTGACTGCTACTGCCATATATTCTGATTTCATAGTGGACTGAGACGTGCATGTTTGCTTCTTGCTAGTCCAAGTAACTAGTCTTTTACCTAAAAATAATGCTCGTCCACTTGTGCTTTTTTTGTCATCAATGTTGCCTCCCCAATCTACATCTGTGTATGCATTGAGTTCAAACTTTTCATTCTTTTTATAATATAGGCCAAAATCATCAATTCCTTTGAGATACCTCATTATTCTTTTTACTACTATGAGATGATTTTCTTTAGGATTAGCAAAGAATCTAGCCACTATTCCAACTGCTAGTGCTATGTCTGGTCTACTATGTACAATATATTGCAATTTTCCAATCATGGATCTGTACATTTTTTGATTAACTTCAGTTGATACATCATTTTTGGATAGTTTATGTCATGTTGCCATTGGTGTACTGATTGGTTTGGAGTCTTCCAATCCAAACATTTTAAGTATCTCTTTGATGTACTTTGATTGTTTCATAAATATACCATGTTTTAGTTGATGTACTTGCAATCCAACAAAAAATTTGATCTCTCCAAACATAGACATTTCAAACTCATGTTTCATTTTGTCAGCAAAATTTTTGCAAAGCATTTCCTTTCCTCCAAACACTATGTCATCCACAAAGATTTCAGATACAATAATATCCTTACCTTCTTCTAATTTGATGTACATGTTGCTGTTATCATTAGTTAGTTGAAATCCTATTTGCACTAGATACTTGTGAAGTCTCTCATACCATGCTCTAGATGCTTCTTTCAGACCATAGAGTGGTTTATGTAGTTTACAAACCATATCCCTATTGTTCTCATCAACAAATCCCTCTGGTTGTTCAATATAAACTTCCTCTTCCAATATACCATTTAGAAAAGTAGACTTTACATCCATCTGATAGACTTTAAAACCTTTATATGTAGCATATGAAAGTAAAGTTCTTACTCCTTCCATTCTTGCAATAGGGGCAAATGTTTCCCCATAGTCTAATCCTTCTTCTCGAGCATAACCCTTACATACTAGTCTGACTTTGTTTCTAGTAATCTCACCATTCTCATCTAGCTTGTTTCTGAATACCCACTTGGTGCCAATCACATTCTTGTCAACTGGTCTGGGAACCAAACTCTAGGTTTTGTTCTTCTTTATTTGATCAATCTCTTCTTTCATAGCTTTATACCAGTCACCATCTTGTAATGCATCATACACTATCTTAGGTTCAAGTCTGCTTACCAAACATGACTCATTTCTTAGTCTATTCCTTGTCATTGGTCTTCCATCTTTGTCACCAATTATCTATTCAGTAGGGTGATGCCTCTTCACATATTTGGAAAATCTTGGTTCTATCCTTGTTTCCATGTTTGATCTTTCAAATTTAGGATCACTATGCACTTCATTGTTAGGTAGTTCTACATCTCTGTCATGTGTATTGACTTCAGATTCAGAATAAGCATTTCTTTCATTCTGCAACTTAGCTTCTAAATGTAGCTCAACATTCACTGGTTGTGACTTGGCTGAAACTGAAACTTGCTGTTGAATCCTAATTTGATTGGTAGTATCCTCGTCATTACGCATTCCTTCATAAGAATACACAAAGGTTCTGTAGTCATTCATTCTCTTTGGTTTTTCAACTTGGACATCTGCATGCTCATCAAAGTTTACGTTTGCACTTTCCACAATTTTGTTAGTGTTAGTATTTAAACACTTATACGCTTTACTTCTAGTGGAGTAACCAAAGAATATGCCTTCATCACTTTTTGCATCAAAATTTCCATTTCTAGCATCTTTAAGGATAAAGCATTTGCAACCAAATACTTTGAAATGCTTTGCATTGGGTGAGTGACCATACCATAATTCAAAAGGTGTTGCATTAGTACTTTTCTTGACTTGTACTCGGTTCAGTGTATGAACAGCCACACTTACAGCTTCTCTCCAATATTTTAGAGCAACGGTCTTTTCCATCATTAATGTTCTGGCATAGTCAATCATAGATCTATTTCTTGTCTCAGCAATTCCATTTTGTGGGGGAGTTCTACGAGCTAATGTTTGTCTCTTGATTCCTTTGTCTTTGCAAAATATCTCAAATTCATTTGATGTGAATTCACCACCTCTGTCTGATCTTAGGCATTTCAAACTCTTTCTTGTTTCTTTTTTAACTCTAGCCACATACCACTTAAACATTTGAAAAGCATAAAATTTTTTCTTTAAGAACATAACAGTCATCATCCTAGAATAGTCATCTACAAACACCATTATATATTTATCTCCTTTGTAGCTTTGTACTTCTATTGGACCACATAAGTCAGTATGGACTAACTTAAGTACTTCTTTAGATGTATAGTTTTTACTCTTGAAACTTGACTTGGTCATCTTTCCTAGCTGACATTGTTTGCACATGATATTGTCAGGTTTTTTCAGTTTAGGTAAACCTCTGAATTTCTTCATTTTACTGATATTGATCAGATTATCAAAGTTGACATGACATAGCCTTCTATGCCATAACCACACATCATCGAATTTTGCAACAAGACAAGAAGTATTTTCCATATCAAGGTAAAACATATTACTTCTTGTTTGATCTCCTTTTCCTATCAATTTACCATCAGTATCATAGATTTTTGCAGTTTTATTTCCAAATTCTACTTTGCACCCTACATTGCCTAACTGTGAGACATTTAGCAAATTATAGTTTAGTTCTTCAACATAGTATGCATTATCACATAAAATTTTCTCTATAAGCTTAATGGAACCTTTTCCTTTGATTTGACATGGAACATCATTACCAAATCTAACACTATTTCCATCATACTAAGTAAAGTTAACAAACTTACTTTTGTCTCCTATCATGTGATGTGAGCATCCGTTGCCTATGATCCATCTGTCATTCTTGTTCATACATTTTACCAGTGTTGTAGCCTATTCTTCATTATATTTGTCCTTCATGGCCACGTAAACAACTTCATCATCATTATGATCAGAATCTTCTTCAACAATATAGCACTTCTTGCCTTTGTCTTTGTGATCTCTCTTATCATCTTCTCTTCTATGTTTGTATTTTTTTCCTTCCTTGTATTCCTTTTTCTGTGTACACCTTGCAACAATATGTCCTACTTCATTTCAATTGAAATAAATGATAGGCAGCTTACCTTTGAATTTTCTTTTGCCTCTGTGAAATCTTCTAGCCAGTAATGCTTCTAATTGTTCTGCATCTTCCTCATTAGTGCTACTGTCACTGGATACATATTTATCGTTCTTCCCTTCTTTGATTTCACCTATTTAGCATCTTTTAGTGATAGCTTGGCCTTGAAAGTATATTCAACATTCTTAGGTCTGTAGTTGTCAAAGTTAGATAACTCAAATGCAGTAAGTCTACCCACTATACCTTCAAAAGTTAGATTATTTCTTGGCACACATCTTAGCTCTTGTATAGCTTATAATCTAATAGCATAGATAGGGAGAAAGGTTATTAAAAACTTACTATTAACAGTATCATCATCTAATTGACCACTCAAACATCTTATTGCACTTACCACTTCCTTTATTCTAGAGGCATACTGAGCAGCATTCTTAATTTCTTCCATTTTCATATCATCGAACTTTCCTTTGAGGCTTTCTCTTTTTGCTCTTTGGACATTCTAATCTCCTTCATAAATGTTTGATAGGGCTTTCCACATCTTGAATGTAGTGTCACATCCTTTGATATCATCGAATTCAACATAGTTGAGTGCAGAAGCAATTTCCAACATTGTTTGATTATGTTCCTGTTTGTTTTTCAAATCTTCTGCAGTAAGAGTACCAGTTGGATTAACATGTTTAGTAACAATTGAATTTTGAGCATAATCTTTGATGGATCCAAGATGGAGCTTCATCAAGCTTTTCCATGCAACAAAGTTGTCTTTGTTGAGCTTGGGAACTTCTCTCTTAGGCATTTTGATCTTTTCTGCTTCTAGTCCCTTTAAACTAAGTCAACAGCAATGCTTTGATACCAATTGTTATAATTCTTTAGAATAAATGAGGGGGGGGGGGGGGGGGGGGGGGGGTGAATCAGTTATTCAAGGTCCAATGCAACTTTTTCTCAAAATCCTTAATGGCACATAACTGAAACTATCATGCATGCAATTTGAACATTTAAACAACTATGAAAAGTAAACATGCATCACACCATAATGAGAATTTGATAACCTAGAAACCCTCTAGGAATAAGAAGGTGAAATTGGAGTGGGGATGATACCCAAAAAATAACTGTGCAATTGATTTCAACCACTTTTGATGGTTTGCCCTGTTAAAGGCCTACCCTGTTAAAGGCTACAACACATTGTTAAATGTGACCTTGTTAGAGGATTTCACCATACTATTAGGAATAGGCCTGGTTAAAGGACTTTGGAACATTAACTTGGAATGTCACCTTCTTAAAGGATTTACCTCATGGCTATTAAACCAACCTAAGTCCATAGGATTTATTTTAACTGTTACAATTGCTAGAGAGTAACAATAATGGCTTTTGATCTAATACAACTTACAACATATCTTGTCGATTATAGATCACACTTTAGTTCAATCCTTTGCTTGGCTTTAATCACTGCAGCTCTGTAAGCTTGTCATCTCAAGCTTCGTCACCTTGAGTCTTCTTACTCATCATACCAATGCAATCATATCTATGGTCACCTATCGAAGCAGAGTATCTGTGCTCTCTTCCACCTTAGCACCTTCTTCAGCACTTCATGCTTTCATGCTCGACCACCTCTCTTTGCTTTGTGACCTTATGACTCCTTAAATAGAAATATAGAATACCTTTCCTACTTGATTCTCGCTCTCCAACTTTAGGGTTTCAATAGATTAGGTAAGATACAATATATTTATCCTATATCTTTCTCTTATCTAGAAACTTCATCTAGAATCCAATTATGTTGGTCAAATTTTTTTTACATAGTGTTCTGTGCCACCAACTCATCATTCTTATCTTCTATCTAATTCATAGAATCTTAGATAACCACCATGTCATCTTAGAACTGGCGAATCTTCAATTTTTAAAATAATGCAACAGCTTAGCATTATTGTTTTACTGATGCTCGGCTTCTTCTGTGTTACTCAGTACTTGTCTCTTGCTCTGCACCTGTATCTTTACTCGACACCTATAGATTGCTCGGCACTTGATCTTCACTCAGTACTTGATCTTCACTCGGCACTTGAAGACTGCTTGACACTAACTAGGATTCACTTGGCACCTAAAGACTGTTCGGCACTAACTAGGATTTAGTTAATCCTTGCATCTTTGATATGTCTTGGTGTGTCCATCCTCTGTGTCTTAGAGTATGTCATCAATACACTATTTCATCAATGGCTTAGCTGATCCTAATACTTCATTACAACATCATAACTTTAACCTTTCTCTAGGTACTCTAGTTATATCTTATTGTTTGCCACCTCCTTGTCAATCAACCAACTTATAGTATTTGGATCACTAAAGCAATTGTCATTCCTGCAAGTAGCAAGTTTGACATCAATGACAAAAAAATGATTGAAAACATACTTTACCAGTTCCATTACTCTTGATTCATGAACTTTTCAATCATTTCCAACAAACACTACATCTTCGCAAAGTTCCTTTGGTAATTGAGTGAACTTGGTTAATACTAGTTCCATCCAACTTTTCCTTCATTAACTGAGTTAGCTTAGTTAACACTCAATCTTTTGTGAACTTCTCTTTGTCTCCCAAGTTAACTCGATTGACACTGTCTTCTAAACTAGGCAAACTCTGGAATGATCGACAGACACATGAAACCATCTTCATCACCTGAGTGAGCTTGGCATACATTGAATGGAAAAGATATGACATTTTGTGTAACATCAAAGACAATACATAATTAACCAATTATATTCAACAATCTCCCTCTTTGGCATTGATGGCAACACAACATGTCATAATAGAATGAAATTTTTAGGTTAAAATAAATTAAGAAAAAAATCCTTAGTTTCATTCTAATTCTCATCCTTGAGAACTCCCTCTATCAGTGTAAAATCCTTGTGCCTTCAGTTTCTCACTTTGTCAAAATTTTTTGTCTTCAACACCTTCTTCTGATAGCAAACTCTGTCTCTTTGCTATCAGACTAAGTTCATTCTATTTCTCACATCTTAGCAAATAATCCTTATTTATCAAATTTATGTGAAATGTACACTCTCCCTCTTTAGAAAATTTATATGAGATATGACAACAAAATCTCCCTCTTTGGCATCTCATGCCAAAGACAATATTCAGTGAATATCAATGTACCTGATGTACTAATTCATATGCATTTTGCCCTTTTTAATACTACACTTGTTGACTGATCTTCAACATGCCCTAGTTGATGCATCACTAAACTTCATTTATTGAGCTTAAGCTAGGGGAATGACCCCTAACTTACCTCTTAGATACAAAAATGCATCCTTAGGTAATGAATTAGTGAATATGTCTACAATTTGTTCTTTAGTATTCACATATTTCAATCTTACCTCTTTATCTTGCACCAATTCTCTCATAAAATAATATTTTATTGCAATGTGCTCGGTCTTGGTATGCATCACATGATTCTTTGATATATTAATTGCCTTGGTGTTATCATAGAAGATAACCACTGGATCCTTGATCTCTACCTTCATACCTACCAACAGTTGCTTAAACCAAAAAACATTGGAGCATTTAACTACTACTTCCACATACTCTACTTCTACTATAGACTGAGAAATAAAATTCTACTTCTTACTTATCTAGGATAGTAGTCTTTTACTAAGAAAGAATGCTCCACCCATGGTGCTCTTCCTATCATCAATAGTTCCTACCCAATTAACATTTGTGAAGGCTTTCAAATTCAAATTATCTCCTTTCTTGTACCATAATCCATAATCTTTAGTACCCTTCAGATACCTCATGATTCTCTTGATTTCCATGATGTGATTTTCTTTTGGATTTGCTAAGAATCTTTCCACCATACCAACTGCTAATGCAATATCAGACATTGTGTGCAATACATATTGCAATTTTCCAATCATTGATCTATATGTGGTCCAATTTACTTCCTTGGAATCATCATTCTTGGAAAGCTTATATCCAGTAGACGTAGGTGTTCCAACTGGTCCTGAATCTTCCATTCCAAATTTCTTTAGTATCTCCTTGATATATTTGGATTGAGTAATGTAGATACCATCTTTCTTTTAATTAATTTGCAATCCAAAAAAGAATTTTATCTCTCCATATATGGACATCTCAAATTCTTTACTCATCTCTTCTAAAAAGGCTTTTCATAAGTCATCATTTCTAGTAAACAATGTGTCATCCACAAAGATTTCTGCCAATACAATTCTCTTGTTTGGTCCTTCTTTGATATACTAGCTACTGTTATCATTTGTTATTTGAAAGCCAATCTTTATCAAGTAGTTATGAAGTCTTTCATACCAAGCTCTGGGAGCTTTCGTGAGTCCATACAATACCTTGTGTAGTTTGTAAACCATATCCCTTTTGCTAGGGTCTAAAAAACCTTCTAATTGTTCTATGTAAACTTCCTCTTCAAGAATTCTATTCAAGAATGTAGATTTCACATCCATTTAATAAACTTTAAATCAGTTATGTCTAACATAGGCATGTAAAGTTCTAACACCTTCTAATCTTACAACAAGAGAAAAAGTTTCACCATAATCAATACCTTCTTTTTGAGAATAACCTTTGCATACTAACCTTTCTTTGCATCTAGAAAATTCTCCATCTTCATTCAACTTATTTTTGAAAACTCACTTTGTGCCATTTATATTTTTATCCTTGGGTCTAGGAACAAGAGTCCAGTTCTTATTCCTCTCAATTTGATCTATCTCTTCATTCATAGCTTCAATCCAAATTTCATTATCAAAAAAATCTTTAACTAATCTAGGTTCAAACTCAGCAAGAAAACATGTACCTTTCAATTTGTTTCTTATCATTGTTCCATCTGACTTATCTCCAATGATTTGATTAGGTGCATGGTGCCTTTTGACATATCTTGCTAATACAGGTACTTTGGATTTAGAACTTGTTCCACTAGCCTCATCATGATCTTTTGTATAAAGCTTAGGTCCCACTATTTATAACTTGGATCCATCAAACTTGGTTTGCTTTGGCAACAACTCGATAGCTTCTAACTATGATTTAGGTCCTTTAGACTGTGATTCAAGTTGTATTGTTTGCAACTCGGTAGCCTGTAGAGATTTTGCGGACTTGAATAGTGAAGTCAACTAACTTCCAATTAGATTTGGCAATGTATTAGGTTCATAGTAGACAAACTTCCTTTAAGCCTCAGGTTCTTTGCTGTTCTCTTTTGCACTCTTTTCTGCAAACTCATCAATTCTTACATGTGCACTTTCTATGATCTTATGAGTTGATAAATTCAAAAATTTATATGCTTTACTTTTGTAGAAGTATCCTAGGAATATGGCTTTATCACCTTTGACATCAAATTTACCTTTCCTAGATTCCTTCAAAATATAACATTTTCTACCAAATACTTTCAAGTAACTTAGGCTTGTAGCCATACCATAGTTCATAAGGAGTTTGATTCGAGTCTTTCTTCAGCTATACTCTATTCAAGGTATGCACTATAGTACTGATTGCTTCCTTCCAATATTTTATTGGAATGTTCTTTTCTATCATCAAAGTTCTTGCACAATCCATGATGGATCTGTTCCTTCTTTTAGCTATACCATTCTGTTGTGGTGTACTAGGGGTTGATACTTGTCTTTTAATTTCTCTTTCAATGTAGAATTCATTGGATTCATTCGAAATGAATTTAGCACATTTTCCTAACCTTAAACACTTTAGATTGTTTCTAGTTTCTTTCCCTACTCTTTCCAGATACTACTTAAACTTTTGAAATGCTTCAGACTTATCTTTTAGATACATTATAGCCATCATTCTAGAATAGTCATAAAAAAAAAGAATAAAATAATTATCTCCATTGTAGCTCTCTATTATAATAGGTGCACACAAGTCTATATGAACTAGCTCCAAAACTTCTTCAAAATGATAGTTCTTGCTTTTGAAACTTGTCTTGCCCATCTTACCAATTTGAATTTTTTTGTATAGTCCCATATTAGGTTTCCTTAGACTTTACCTCTCACTCTTTTGTTCTTTCTTATCTTAATTAGATTATCAAAGTTCACATGACATATCCTTTTATACCATAACCAACTTTCTTCTACTTTAGCAATGAAACATGAATTTTCACTAAGTTCTAGGTAGAATAGGTTACCTTTTATTTAATTTCTAGACCCAACTAGATTTTCTTTTCCATCTAGAAACTTGGCCTTCCTATTCATGAATTCTACCTTGAATCCAATGTTATTCAACTTTGTCATACTTAGTAGACTATGCTTTATTCCTTCAACCTAATAAGAATGATCACATCTAGGTTCATTGGTTAGTGAGCTACAACCTTTTCCCTTCATGCAACATGCTTCATTGTTTCCAAATCTCACACTTCCACCATCATAATGTTCCATATTTTCAAACTTTTTTTTTCACTAGTCATATGATGTGAGAAACCACTATCAATAATCCATGTATCATTTTTTCTAACATGAGAGATAAGTGCCATTTCATCTACTTCATCATCCGATTCATCTTTTACAACAATATAGACCATTTCATCATCTTCACTACCATCTAAATCTTTAGCAATAAAAGAAAATTTCTTACCTTTGTCCTTGTGGTTCTTGAAATTCTTGAAATCCTTCTTGCCTTTGTACTTGCTATGCTTTTTTTCATCTTTTTCTTCTTTGTTTGGACACCTTGGAGCAATGTGTCCAACTTCTTCATAAGAGAAATAGATCAAAGGAATTTTACCTTTGTACTTCCCTTTGCCTTTGGGATATCTCCTTGCACGAAATGCCTCAATAGTTTCAAGATCATTATTAGAACTATCTTCCTCTTCACTTTAAGATTGTTTGGCTTTTGAACTTTTAGCTTTCTTCTTGAGTGATAACTTGGCTTCAAATGCAGACTCAAGATTGCTAGAACTAGGAACATAATTATCATAGTTATCTAGCTTAAATGCTATCAATCTTCCAACTATTGCATCCAATGTTATATCATTCTTTGGATTGCATCTCATTTCTTGAATTGCTGATACTCTAATTGCATATATAAGAAGAAGTGTTCTAATAAACTTACTTACCACTGTCTCATCTTCAATCTTTCTTCCTGAAATTTTGATTGCACAAACATTGGGTTTAATTCTATTGCTATACTTTGCAATTTTCTCATCTTCTCTCATCTTTATTTGATCAAATTTTCCTCTGAGACTTTCAACTTTAGCTCTTCTTACATTATCATCTCCTCCATAGATGAATTTTAGCTTGATCCACATTTCATAAGCAGTTCCACAATCTTTAACTTTGTCAAATTCGACATAGTTGAGAGATGAAGCAATATTAATCATCATAATGTTATGACTCTTCTTTTCTATACTTTCATCGATAGTCATAGTTCCAATAGGTGTCATATATTTTGTGTCTAGGTACTTGTAATGCTCCACCAAGGGATCCAAAAGAACTAATCTAAAATTTTACAAAGTTTACCAAACATTTTTTTAAAGATAACATATAAAAACAATTATAAAATAGTGGAAGTAATAACAAATAATCATACATAAGAAACACATAACAGATTACATTCCTTAAGGATCCAAAGACATTGAATCACATTTAAATTCTACAAGTTCAAATCCATTTAAATAGTAGACATTTTTTCTGAATGCCACTTGGCAATAATTGAAATGTACAATCATCCACTATACATGTTATAGGGTATGAAAGACTTAAAGAATATACATTTATAAAATAGATTACACCATCCCTTTTGGATCCATGAAACTAAATACAATACAATAAGTAAAATCATCCATCACATAGATATAACCATCCATCATAATACACAAAGATAGAATGAAAGGAAATGTAGAACAAGGAACTCCAGCCATGAAATCAATGGACAGATCTTAATGGTAAAAGTAAAAAGCACTACCACCCAACCTCATGGTAACCCAAAAAGGTCCACTCCCACCATGTTGAGGGGATAGTCTCAAATCCCAAATAGGATAACAATCCAAAAATTCAAAGTAATATCTAGGTCAAGGAAAACCCTAAAAGTAATCTAACTCAATGGTTCCAACATAAAATGACATCTAAATCCGGAGGCAAACAAAGACACGTTGGGAATATACTATGCAAGTAGGCAAGTGCCATCGCACGAATCAACTCTAGAGTTACCCTAGTAGTCTGACTTGACCCCGACCCCCCAGTGATGCTATGCGGCACTAGTATCCTTTCGTACAGAAAAGACATACTAATAATGCATGGTCACAACCAAGCATCCTCTCTACTCCCATCCTAGTCTTTACTAGTACTCGAGGCATGGGTGAAGAAAGACAAAGACTCTTATTAGGTTTATTTTACTCTCATTTAGCGTAGTGTTTTCAATTATTAAAATAACCTACAATGGGTTACCCAAGAAGCCATTTTGGGCTTCAGCCTCCATTGTAAGCCACTTCCCTACAATACATACATATAACCTACCCAAAACTCATAAAAGTACAAATCAAAGAATCACAATTTTCACCTTAGCCTTATACAAGTGACTAGAAAGCATCAAAAGACAATTCACAATAACACCTTAGTATTTTACAAGCAATTGGAAAGCATCCAAAAATAACTGATTGAAGACTCAAAGGTTAAATGAAATAGGTCACACCATTCACCCTAGTTTCACACAAGAACATTAGAAAGAAACAAAGAACAATAGATCCAAACTCTTCATAGAGCATACGAGACACATTACCATGGTTGAGTAGAAAAGATCAAGATCAAAACATCATCATAACATCACAAAAAATAGAACTCCCCAATCTTTGGTAAACATCCTAGGACTGGTCAACAATCTAGTCAACCCAAACTCCTAAACATAATACAACATACAATTAACAGTCATAGTTTTATTTGATTTTAAAGACACATAGTTTGAGTTTAAAATAAAGTTTAAGTTTCCATTTCATTATACGTTTTTGGTTTGATAAAGTTTATTGTATTCCTCGTATAACTTAACCCATTTTCACATTTAAATATGAATGCATCATTATCGTAAACTCACTAAACAACCATTATCTCTATAAAGACCTTAAATTTTAAATAATAATAATTAAATAATTAGTTGGAAATTATTTAACAATATTAAATTTTAAATAGATAATTCCCATAATCAATTTCTATTTATAAGGTCCCATCAACAATTAATTAATTAATAACTAATTTAATTAACTTAATTGTTAATAACAAATATTTCACGAAAACCCTAAATGAATTATCATGTTTTATAAATTTAAGAAAATTATTAATAAACATATTAAAAATTAACTTTTAATTAATTACAATTTAAATAAATCAAATTTTAAATAACTAAAACTTTAAATTTTAATTAATTTAAAATTTAAATCTATTAAATTAAACATAAATTAAATTTAATATAATTAAAAAAACACAATCTTAATAACAAACCTACCTATGACTTTATTTAAAATAAAGCTCGCAAGCTATTTGCTACCACGACAGCTTTGCTGTCGTGATAGTGGAGTACTGTCACTATAGTATGTCTGCTTTCATGATAGTAGGTCTGCCATGCGGCCCCCTTTAAAGGCCACTGAAAGCCCTTCCATTGTGGTGGTGATAGAAAAGATGGGAGGTGGGGGTTTGGTGGCCTCGCCTCCATCCCCATTTTATTTGTTTATTTTTTTAAAATATAATATATATATTTTTAATAAACATTTTGTATTAATATTAGAAAAACAACCCCTCCAAAATATTTTTTTAAAAATATATTTATTTTATAAAAATACTAACAATACTCTAATAGGAAAATATGATAAACTAATCGAATTTTGCATTCTAACAATTCAATTTCTTCCCAAACCCTTTCTGATTATAATATCAACTATTTAATTTACAAAATGAAGGTTTTCTAATTTCTTTTCAATCCTCATATATAGATAGAATTTGATATGAATACAATAAATTCACAATGAAAGATTGAAAGATTCATCACAAACAAAATTTGGAAAACATATTTGACAAACACGACATTGATAGGAATTTTGAAGAGCATAATACATTGTGCGAATAAAACATAAGATTCTATCTGAATCTAATGCTAATATGCAACCACCCAAAGATTGTGAGATAATTCTCTTTTATCTCAAAACCTTCTTTCTAAAAATCCCTCCTCCATAATCTCACAGGTCCCTACGAAATGAACTCTCAATATCTGATAAGGAGTTCTCCCCTAAATTTAGGGCATTGATTGTGCAATCATGCGAGGGAACTTGTTGATCACAATCTTTTTAATCCTAATTACTTCTTGGATATTCATGTGCACTTTTTGCAATTTAAAATATCTTTATTAAGTCCATCTCTCTTTCTCTCTTTAATTAATTTTTGAAGTGTTTGTTGATAAAAATATTTATTAAGTACAAATAATATTTAGCATTTATTTGAAAATGATCTCCTAAATATATTATTATTAAATTAAATAAATATTATTACACTCTAAAATTAGAACTTTAAATTTAATTCTTTTATTTAATTAATTTTTGAATTAATTAAATATAATTAAATATTAAAATTATCTTAATAATTTTGCATTAAATTAAATCATTAAATATTCTTTTAATATGACTTAATTAACAAAAAAATCACGAAAGACCTACAAGAAAAAATATGAAAACCCATCATAAAATACCACATAAATGATCAATCTGAAGGGTTATTATCATAAATTTATGTCATATAATGAATTCAGAAGGATAATCATCTTAGATACTTGTCCTAATTTTTAGGAAAACTAGTTTTAAGGTTAGGATTTGGACTCAAGAATTTATCTCCTCTCTCTTACCATTGAGATATTGTGGTAGGGTATGCTTATCGTAGCAATTCAGGGAAGTCGACACCTGATACTTACAATTTGCATAAAATCTATGTATGTACAAACACATATATTCTAAACTAATTAGGCAATGATCAGAAGTGGTGCATCATGTAAATCCTAACTATCAGGTGACTACGACTCCCTTCCTTAACCACATCAGAAACATTATACATAAAGAAAACATATGTGCACACCACATACATGTACTTTGGGGCAAGTATCCATAGAAAACATGTACAAATAATGCATCTAACTAACATCATTAAATAACTAGAATCACTATAAATAATCATCATCAAAGTATAATCATGCATACATAAAGTAACTAGTACCAAAGTAGTCTCATCATATAAGCAACTGAGTATGAAAATCATATCCCATAATCTGAAAAATAATGCTACTAATCATCAAGCATAAACATAAATTGGACTAAAACAGTTTGACAATAATAAATAAAAGTGAACTAGAGGTAGGCACCGCATCCACCCCCCCATTTATTTATATCCCAACTTGTTTATAGGATTACTCTTGGAAGCCTATTAACAAGTAGGGATATAATTACCGTAAACTAGATACATCCTCACATGTAGCTAATGAATTATTAGTAGGGTCCCATTGGACCCTTACCTACTCTATGGTTTGACACTTGAGGGTCAACTTCCATTACTACAAAATGTGAACCGGCTCCAAAGCTAGCTACCTATCCTCTACCTATAACACATTCCAATCAAGAACATGTATCACATCAGGAATATACTGCCTAAGTATAGAAACATGGAAAACATCATAAACATGAGCTAGGCTAGGTGACAATGCAGGATGGTTAGCAACTAGACCTATCCTCCCAATAATCTGAAATGGTCCCACAAAGTGAGTTGATAGCTTTAAACCCTTTCCATAATGGATCAGACTCTTTTGTGGATGCACTCTCAAGAAAAATTTCTCACCCACTACAAATTGCTTATCTATCCTATGAGCATAATCATACCTCTTTTGTCTATCATTTGCTATAGACACGTACTCACATATGTGCACTACTTGTTGCTCCATATCTTGAAGCATCTCAGGACCCAACAAGATGCAATCCTTAAGACTATCCCAACTCAAAGGTGTACAACAAGGACAACCATACAAAGCTTGAAAAGGTGCCATCCCAATAGAATTGTAATATCCATTATTATAAGAAAAATCCACTAGGTAAAGATAATCCTCCCAAAGAGTTTGTCTATCCATCACATACATCCTCAACATATCCTCTAGAACCTGATTCACTCTCTCGGTTTGACCATCTGTCTCTGGATGATAAGTTGAGCTAAAGTTCAACTGTGCTCCAAAATCATGTTGTAGTGATGTCCAAAATGCAGAGGTGAATACATGATCCCTATTTGAAATGATCTTCTGAGGAATACCATATAATCTCATGATATTACACATGAAGACATTAGCTACATAAGTTGCAATGTGGGATGATCTCATCAGTGAAAAATGTGCCACCTTAGTCAACCAATCAATGGTGAACATGATAGCGTCATGTCGATAAGAAGTCATAGGTAGTCCTATAATGAAATCCATAAAGTTGATATCCCACTTCCATAAAGGAATGAGATTAGGCTATAAAAGCCCTACTGGATGCTAGTGCTCTGCATTGACTCTTTGGCACTCAAGACACCTAGCCACAAAATCAGAGATATCACACTTCATCCTTTTCCAATAGTATAGATGTCGTAGTTATGCATGCATCTTCTTGAGACCTGGATGTGCTAAGTAAGGTGCATGATGAGCCTCTAATAGGATCAATGCACCAAGCTCATCCAATAGTGGTACATAGTGTATGCGTGAATATGTGGCCTATGCTAACAAACACACTTCAACATGGTTCTTATTTGTGGATTCATCCCAGAATGAACATTGGATTGTTCATTTGAAAATTAGCTGGCAAGGTGACCTATTGCCTTCTATCTAAAGGGATTTTGCTTGTTAGATATCCTCAGATTTGAGGTGTTAAGCAACCAGACCCTCTACGAACGAAGGATTTAAAAGAAAATGCAACTAATCTATATGAGAATGCAGATTAATCTAGAATGGAGTATGCACATTTAATCTAAAAACATGTAAAAGAAAACTATGCTAAAATGTATGCATATTATGCTAAATGAGATTAAATTAGAAAATGAATATCTTATGAAAGTAATGAGCTCAAATGAATGCACAATCCAGCAGCAATTCGATGCAAATTCTCATTTAACCTCTTCAAAATGAAGAGATGAAGGTCTCTTAAATAGACTTTCCTAGAATCCCTCAACGGTCGAGATTGATTTCAATCAACGGTCAGGATTGAAGATGAAGTTCAGTCATAAAAGAAGATTCCCAAATTAAAGGGAGTTAACTAACTCAGATCTGAGTGTAAGAGTCAGTCAACTCAGATAGACTTTAGTGTAAAAGCAAGTGATCTGGGTCACTTCTAATTTGATCAGCAGTGAACTAGGAATTTCCTTTTTTGAATTGAAGAGAGATTTTGGTGAGATATTTAATTTAATAAAATGAGATATGCTCTCATAATTACCTTTTCTATTTAATTAAATAATTCTATTTACTTAATTAGAGACACTTTTCTTATTTAATTAAATAACTTCATTTAATTAATTAGGAATGGCTTCCCATTTAATTAAATAACTTTGTTTAATTAATTAGAAGTAATTCTCCATTTAATTAAATAATTTCATTTAATTAATTAAAATAGACACAATTATTAAATTAAATAAATTTAATTCCATAGTACATTAGCCTTAGAATATAATTTAATTTAATTAAAGTATAAATATTTAGTAATTAAATTAAATATTACTCAATAGGTTTAATGTGACTAATATGAGTAAATACTATAGGAATTAAATAATAAGCATGATGAATGCAGATTAGGGTTTTTTGCATCTAACAATTAAGTCAAGTAGCGAGTAGCCGAATAAGAATTTACCTAATGGAATAGGACTTTAGGATTGGTCAAAAATAAACCAGAATTGGTATCATGGAAATGAGCCAATTTTGAGGTATTACATTTTGCCCCTCTTTAAATGAATGTGCGAGTAGCACGTTCAATTCAAAGAAAATTAGAAAGCATGATGCAAAGATGAGATTGATTCTGAAGTTGATGACACATAGACCAATTGATAAGCTTTTAAGGACTATGTCTAGAACAAAGCTTAATCCCAAGGAATCCAAGTAGAGCACCTAGATACCTAAGATTGGTAGCATTTAAAAGACTATCTCCAGAATGGAGTGTAATCTATAAGGATCCAAACAAAATGTCTAGATACCTAAAATTGATAAGCATTTAAAAGGTTTCTTCAGAATAAAGTTTAACCTTTAAGGATCTAGATAGAACACCTAGATACCTGAGAGTGATAGCATTTAGAAGACTATCTCCAAAGTGGAGCATAACCTTCAAGGATCTAGATAGAACACCTAGATACCTGAGATTGAAAGCATTTAGAAGATTATCTCCAAAACGGAGCTTAACCTTCAAGGATCTAGATAGAACACCTAAATACCTAAGATTGATAAAAGATAACAAGGTCCAATCATGAGTCATAGAATCATCTCCAGAATGAGGCTTGATCCTCAGGAGTCAGGATTTAGACTGTCCCAATACCTATCCATCAAACTCTGAGAAGAGTTGTTATAAGGTTGATCAATTGATGAAAAGATAAGATAGATGGCAAAGATGCCAGATAGAAGGGAACGAGATGCCCCAAGTGATGAGGACATGAGATGGGAACGAGATGCCCTGAGCAATAAGTATTCAATGATGTAATCATCCTGCCCCCTCGAGAGCAAAATCAAAAGATGACACACCAGAAATATGATTTGAAGCAGTATATCATGAGAAATAGAAGAAATATGAGATTTAGCAGAATATAGAAGAGATCAGAATGATCGAAAGAAGATTCAGAGTTAATTTGAAATGATTGCAAAGTTGCAAAGACCAAGTTTGACCAAAAGTTGACCAAATTTAGCCACAGTTGACTTGAGTTAACTATTTCCAAAATGGATTTTGAAAATATGGAGAATGTAGAGTTGAAAGGATTCCAAGAATCACAAAGTATCAAAAAGATTTGGGTTGCACAAGCGTTTGATCACATCGGTCCAAAAAATTTTAAAAAACATTTTTGAAGCTCTTAGGTGTGTCAAATTTTGAATTCAATCTCAAAAATGGATTCATAACGGTCAAATTAGCTAGGGGTTTGATTTTCATGCAAATTCAAGCACTTTGAAAAATTTGGTCAACAACTCTATAAGGACCCGAGGGGTCATTTTCAATTCATTTGTGCTTTTTGTCTTCTATTGATTTGAGCTTTGAGAGAGACATGGCAGTTAGCATGAGACATCATTGATTTGAGTGCTCCAAACATCATAGCCGCCCAACAGACTACGGACCACTAATGAGTCATCGATTCCCTTCCTTTGTACTTTCACTTTCATGCATTTTGATGTCATTTATTGCATGTTTTAGCATTTTTTAGGGAGTCCAATCTCTCTTCATGCAAGACCTATCTCTTTTTGCACAAAGATATTCTTTCTTTGCGTGAAGAAATAGGGTGTGCTATTTCTTCGCGTGCGGCGGGAGGATCTTTGCATGGGAAGCATTAGGTTTTGCACGAAGAATGAGATTCTTTGCATGAGGTGATTTGTTTCTCGTGCAAAAATTTCTTTTCTCACACGGACAACTCTTTTTTTGCATGAGCAACTCTTTTTTTGCACGATGACGTGATTCTTTGCACAAAGAAAGAATGATTTCACATGAAACTAGGAGAACTTTCCCGAGATTTCACAAATTTTGTGTGAAATCTCGTGATAGTCATGTTTAAAAATTTGATTTTTGCACTCAAAAATTGCATTGTAATTTGTTTTGATGCATCATTTCAACTTGATACTGATTGTTTCATTTTGTCACTTTTTTGTTGTGCATGCAAGAGGTCTTCAGTGATGTCGCATTTAGGTCTCATTACCCACCATATGGAGAGATATTATGGAGTCTCGATGATGCTGATCAGGCACACATTGCTCAATTGGGTTTGTCTTCTTTGTGCCAGATTCCAGTTGTGATGGTGAATCACGACCTTCTTACTGCATTGGTAGAGCATTTCCATTTGGAGATGAACACATTTCATTTGTCGATGGGTGAGATGATCATCACACCAGAGGATATGGAGGATTTTGCGAATACCTTTCCACGGCGCCCGAGTTGTCTATGATACAGTGCCCCGAGCAGGGTTAGAGGCACTATCCATTGTATTTGGGCGAGAGCTACCGAGGGGCAAGGCCATCAGCTAGGATGATCTTATGCACACTTATGGACCGACACATAGGCTAGCATCGGTGCTAGCTATATTTCTAAGCTATTTCTTATGTCCTGACATAGGACAACATGGTTTGGAGTGCGGGTGGGGAGTCATGCTCTGCAGGATGCTAGAGGCACCAAAGATCTTTGGGTGGGGTCAGTGCATGTTGGCTCACCTTTTTCATGAGATGCATGAGGTCATTTTCCACAAGAAGAAAACCATGGCAGCTGGAGTATATGTGTAGTAGATCTGGGCTTGGGAGCATCTTCCCATATGTAGGCCAATTTTTGAGGATGCTTGAGAGCCCATGGAGCCCTATATATGTAGATATCGAAGGCACATTACCTAGGTCCACTTGGGTAAGACAGAGTAGTGGAGGATACATCTTGATGACCTAGTGTCTATTGTATGGTGAATCTAAAGAGAGACAGAGGCCTGGGATGATGCCCCCAGAGAGTTACAATGGATGTTTAGTTCTTGACCTCTAGCTGGCAAGACAACATTTTTTATCAAGAGATTCATGATCTCACAAGTGTGGTGGCAATATGGTCGACCACAAGACATTTCTCCTAAGTTTTGCACCTATGCCAAGGTGCAGAAGGATGTGGATCAGGGATGGCCAGTGCAGATGGACTCACGGTGATCCATGATAGATATTCACAGCCTATCTATAGTTAAGTGGGACTACCTACCAGCGATAGTAGATGCCGAGATGATGCCTAAATATCAGGCATTTTTGATTTGCCATATGTTCCAACATTTTATAGATCTAGTGGGGATGGCATGATAGGCAGAGAGACAGGTGCCCTAGCAGTAGCAGGCATAGCCACAGATGCCAGTTCAGCCATAGCAGTAGTCATAGGTCTGACACCGGGTACAATAGATGTAGATTCCCCCATGTCAAATGGGATTAGACCCAGGTGCCGAAGGTAGTGGGACTAGACAGAGTCAGTGCTGTAGGCAGAGGACTTGTAGATTACAGTGGCAGTTTGAGATGCGCAGCTGGTGGAGCGACAGTGGGATAAAGATCTTTGGAGAGAGCACGCTGAGACTGTAGAGTGGAGATTGGAGCTAGCACAGGATGAGATCTGCTTTCAGTCAGCTTGGGCAGTGTATTACTATGCTGCATATACCAGTGTGGTGCTAGATGAGACACTCTAGGTGCAACCCTTTTCTCAGTATACACAAGAGTCTGGTGGTGCACGAGCTCCTGCCAAACTAGATATGCCACCGCTACCTCTGCCACTTGCTGCTCCTACTCCTCCTGGAGGCAAGGGTATAGGACAAAGTTAGACACTTTGCAGTTGACTATGATTTGGATCCTTGGCTATGTATCGACTAGTGTGCCAACACCACATGTATCATTTTTGATTAATTGCGCTCAAGTAGCACAAATTTTTGTACTGATCCATTCTTTTGACACACACACACACACACACACACACACACACACACACACATATGAGATCTTGAGCTGAGTATTCCTGTGTATATTTCATTGTCTGTTTTGCTTTACTTTGATGTACATGAGATGTATGTTGTACTTGGATAGAATGCATATGTATGGACTGACATCTCACGTAGTGTTGCATGTTTTTTCTTAACAGTGACAAAGATTCCATTGAGGAGCATGAATCAAAAAACCAAACATTTGTGCAGCTATAGAGGAATCTTATACATGTGGAGATGCCCCCCAATCCTTCATTAGAAAGGGTAGGAATAGAATGACCATCGAATTGCATGCTTATGCAAATGAAGTATGTAATGCAAGACTATGTTAAATGCAACCCTAGGTCTGGTTACCAAGCCTCGATATTTAATCATCACCAGATATAGAACAAATCTCATAGGTTATACAATTCCCACTAACATTGCAATCATGGAAATATGAATATAACATATGTTATTGGTTTGTTAGGATTAAATGTAAGCATTCGAGGCGCAAGAAGCTAGAATGACTAGAACATTTGTCTCTTTTAATGTAGCAAGTTAACATAAGCATCAGAGCATAAACACTAGGATGACCTAAAGGTTGCTTACATAACATACACACCAAACACATGGGAGATCCATCTTATGCTAAGAATTTAGTATTTATTTTTTCCGCAATGACCCTTGCATTCGTAACCTGAGATAGAAGTGTGCTAGATATACTCGCAGTGACCCGTACGTTCACTTAGCATGACAAGTATCAGTATTTACTGTAGCATGAAGAGTTTACTCCAAAAAACAAGGAGAAGAACCAACGTTATTGGTGTATTCATATAAAAGGAGTCAAGGTATACATGGCCATCCAATACGAGATGGAGGCTCTTATAGTAGACACCCCTCTTATAGTGATAGATCAACTTATTGGAACTAAATCACAAATAGAAAGCAAAGAAAAGATCATGCCCCCAGTCATTACTTCTCTAGTCAAAGATGACATCATCAAGTTGCTCGAGGGGATATGATAAAGAAAAAAAAAGCAAATAAAGAAAATGCTCAGCATATCCAAACAGGTATATCATTTTTGAGTTTAATGTTTTGGGATTGATGTCAAGCGTCAGTGTCCAAAACATGTTTGAAAAAAATCTCTTCAGTAGGGTGATGCCAATAGGAAGATATAGTCAGAATGATTAGTGACTGAGGTCAAAGAGGAATCTTCATGATGAAGAACCTAAGAAGGACTAAGCAACAGTAGACAAACATAGCCAGGATGACTGGTGACTGACACAAGAGAGATTTTCCATAAAGGAATCTGGATACATGACTTTAGCAATAGTAGGCAGACATAGCTGAAACAACTGGTGATTGTTGCGAAAGAGATTCTATGAGGAGAATCTTGAAAAGAGTGACACTAGTGATAGTAGGCAGATGCAATGAGGACTACTGGTGACTATCACGAAGGAGATTCTATAAGGAGAATCTCAAAAGGAGTGACACTAAGGGGAAATGCCCTCGAGCTATAACAAGACTCAATCCATGGATACATGAGTAGAAAGTAGGAAAAGCAAGAAAGTGAAAACATGAAAGCAATTGTATAGAAAGCCAAAAGATGAGCTACAAGATGGAGCATTGGGAACAAGAGGCACCTATTTACCAAGTTTTCACCTTCTTGGCAGGATTCTCTTTTTTGGCTACCATGATGCCTATTTCTAGGTTTTCACCAATGGCACTTTTCTGTTTTTTCATTTTTTTTTGTATTTTTCTCTTTTTGATTTTTTTTCTGTATTTTTGATATTTTTCACTTTTTTTTTGGTGTTACGAAGGCTCCTATTGCTAGGTTTTCACCAGGGTAACAATTTTTTTCAGGACTTTTTTTTATTTTGTTGATTTTTTTAAGGACATATAGATATGTATAGAGAGCTTGCTGAGATTAAATCAACTGTAAAACTACTTCAAGTGGAGAGTGTTGACAGGCTCTTTAAGCACTTCTCCTTTGATTGTCGAAAGCTAATAGGCGCCAGATCCATATACTACAGTAATGATGTAAGGACCTAGCCAGTTTGGTTCAAACTTTCCCTTTTGCACTCGCTGTTGTTGATTCTTAGGGTTCTCTCTTAGGATGAGGTCACCCAACTGAAAGTCATGTGGCTTGACCCTCTGATTGTAGCTTTGTGCCATTCTTTGTTGATATGCTCACAGATGATCACATGCCACTTGTCATCGTTCATCCAGTAACACAAGCTCTTGAAGCCGAGCTATCCTATAGTCATCATCTGTGATAAGGCCTTTCATAGAGATTCTAAAGGTAGGAATCTTGACCTCTTTTGGAAGCACAACATCCACCCCATACACCAACGCAAAGGGAGTCATGCTCGTTGGAGTTCTGATGCTTTTCCTATATGCCCACAAAGCTAGATTGATTTGGAGATGCCAGTTTCTCCCTGATTTGCTGACTGTGCAATGAAAAATTTTGATGATCGCCTTATTGGATGCCTTAGCTTGGCCATTACCCTGGGGGTAATAAATGGAAGACCAATTTTGTGTGATTTTGAATTTCTTGCACAATTCCTTGAGGTCTTTATTCTTGAATTTTCCTCCATTGTCAGTAATGATTGAGGATGGTACACCATATCTGTAGATGATGTAGTTTGTGATGAAAAGTGCTACAGTTTTTCCATTAGCAACTGTGAGAGGTACTATCTCTACCCATTTCATGAAATAATCTATAGCCGTGATGATGAACTTATGTCCATTAGAGGAGGTTGGGTGAATCTACTCAACCAAGTCAAAGGCCCATTTTTGAAATGGCCATGTTGTAGTAGAGGGAATCAACTCTCTGGCTGGAGCATGAATGAGATTCCCATGTAGCTGACATTGCTTTTAGGACCTAGCATACTTGATAGCTTCTTGCTCTATTTTGGGCTAGTAGTAACCAGCACGAAGGAGTTTGCGAGCTAGTGTCAGGCCATTGGAATGAGATCTGCAAATGCCTTCATGAACATCAATTAGTGCACATTTGGACTTGTCGAGTTCTAAACACCTAAGGAGTGTTTCGTCGAGACCTCTGCTATATAGATCATCAACAATAATGACATAATGTGAAGCATTACGGATTAGGTAACATTTCTCATTCTGGGTCAAACCTTTCGAAATGGTTTGATTATAAAGGTAGGAATAGATGTGATGGTAGTGGGATGATTCTTGTCCTATAATAGAACAGATCATCCTGAAATCAGGTGTGTCATAGGCTGGGTAGTGTAACACTTCCACCAAGAACTCGTGTCAGAGATCATTTTTTGGCATTTGTAGCAGGGAGGCCAGAGTGGCCATGGTGTCAGCCATTTTATTATCTGCTCGTGGAACTTGTTGGAAGGTGATGTGTGCAAAATAATTCTTCAAGTCATCAACCATGCACTTCTAAGGAATTATTTTCTCATCCTTTGTTTGATACACATTGTTTACTTGGTTGATAACAAGCTAAGAGTCACCAAAGATGTCTAACTGATCCACTCTCCACTCAGCTACAATTTTCATGCCATTGATCAAAACCTCATATTCAACAATGTTATTTGTACAAGGAAACAAAATCTTGTATGCTTTGGGCAATGAGTACCTCTGTGGTGTAATAAAGAGTAATCCAGCACCTGATCCTTATTGCTTGAAGGACCCATTGAAGAACATAACCCATGTATGGTGTGTGAGTGTTAGAATTGATTCATCTAGGAAATCAATGTTCATTGGTAGAAGACTCTGTATGGGTGCCTCGACTAGCTGGTCTGCAATTACCTATCCCTTTATAGTTTTGCGTTCAACATATTAGATGTCAAACTCACTGAGTATCATGACCCATTTAGCCAATCTTCTTGTGAGAGCTACCTTACTGAGCAAGTACTTTAGTGGATCTATTTTAGCCACAATCCATGTAGTGTGAGCAAGCATGTAGTGTCTCAACTTCTGGGAAGCAAAGACAACTGCCAAGCAAGCTTTCTCAATAATGCTATAGTTCTTCTCATAAGAAACCAGTGTTCAACTCAAGTAGTAAATAGCTCTTTCTTTGTTGTCTTTATCTTCTTGAGCCAACAGGATTCCCAAAGATGTTTTAGTGGCTAAAATGTATAAAAACAAAGGTTTCCCATGAATAGGGGGCATAAGGATTGGATGATTGACAAGATATTGTTTGGTCTGTGTTAAGCTTTGCTCACAATCCTGGCTCTAATTGAATTTCACACCCTTATGTAAGGTCTTTGTGAAGGGTTGTGATCTATCTGCCAATTGTGAAATAAAACTACGAATAGATTGAAGTCTTGCCTATAGTCCTCTCATCTGACTAATGTTCTGAGGTGGTGGCCTGCCCATTATTGCTTGTACTTTCTTCGAATCTACTTCAATTCCTTTTGCAAAGATGATGTATCTATCAACTTCCATGATGTGACACCAAATGTGCATTTCTTAGGATTGAGTCGAAGACTGAACTTTTCCATACGATCTAGGATGGGACTCAAATCTTGTAGATGAGTATTGCGTTAAACACTTTTGACCAAGGTATCGTCAATGTAGTCCTCCATGGTTCTATGCATCATGTCATGGAAAATTTTAGTAACAACCTGTTGATATGTAGCACCAGCATTCTTCAAACCAAATGGCATCACATTCCAACAAAAGATTCCCCATGCACATGTGAGAGCCATTTTCTCCTAGTCTTCTGGCATAGTTTTTATCTGATTGTATCTAGAAAAACTATCCATAAGTGAGTACATCTCATAGCCAGCCATCATGTCCATGATCATATCAATATTAGGAAGTGGAAAGTCATCTTTAGGACATGCCAAGTTTAGATCATGAAAGTCTGTACAAACCCTAATAGATTTATCATGCTTGGAAATAGGAAAAATATTGGATATCTATTCAACATAATCAATTGCATGGATGAAACTAGCCTTTAGGAGTTTCTCCAATTCTGCTTTGACGAGCAATGCAACGTGAGGGTGCATTTTTTGAAGCTTTTGTTTAACTATTTTGATGCCTGGTGCTATGGAAAAATGATGCATGATAAGATTAGGATCCAATCCTGGCATGTCAAAGTATGTCCAGGCAAAATTTATTTTCTTTTCCTTGAAAAATCAATGAATCATTCCTTCTCTTCAGGTGACAGTGACTGCACTAGATGTATCATATGAGGATGTTCTTCTGTGCCTAGGTTAATTGGCTGCATTGGCTCTATTAACACTGATGATCTCTTCTGAAAGTGACTGGAAATTTCCTTTTTTGAACTGAAGAGAGATTTTGGTGAGATATTTAATTTAATAAAATGAGATATGCTCTCATAATTACCTTTTCTATTTAATTAATTAGAGACACTTTTCTTATTTAATTAATTAGAGACACTTTTCTTATTTAATTAAATAAATTCATTTAATTAATTAGGAATGGCTTCCCATTTACTTAAATAACTTTGTTTAATTAATTAGAAGTAAGTTCTCCATTTAATTAAATAATTTTGTTTAATTAATTAAAATAGGCACATTTATTAAATTAAATAAATTTAATTCCATAGTACATTAGCCTTATGATATAATTTAATTTAATTAAATTATAAATATTTAGTAATTAAATTAAATATTAATCAATAGGTTTAATGTGACTAATATGAGTAAATACTATAGGAATTAAACAATAAGCGTGATGAATGCAGATTAGGGTTTTCTGCATCTGACAATTAAGTCAAGTAACGAGTAGCCAAATAAGAATTTGCCTAATGGAATAGGACTTTAAGATTGGTAAGAAATAGACCAGAATTGGTATCATGGAAATGAGCCAATTTTGGGGTATTACACATAGATCCTTCCTGAATATCGCAAAAGGCCATCTAACTCCAAAACATAACCCAAGAACCTACCCTCCAATGGTCTCCCTGAATCTATCTCTCTACTCACCTCCTAATACCAAATATATGTAGGAAGTGCCTGAAGTATACGAATCCTCAAATCCACACTAAGAGTTAAAGATAGTGTCACATGTCTCCTGTAACTCAAAGCTTCAACTACCACATTCTCCTTTCCCTAAATATACTTCACCTTGAAGTCATACTCACAAAGAAACTCCATCCAATGCCTTTGCCTAGCATTTAGATTAGGTTACGTGAATATGTACTATAGACTATGAAGTTCAAATCTGTGTCTCAGTAAGAAGTATCTCCATCTCACTAGGGCATGAACTACCACAACTAATTCAAGATCATGTGTAGGGTAATTCAACTTGTGATCCTTGAGTTTGCATGATTCATATGCAATCACCCATCCATCCTACATCAATACTACTCCAATCCCTTCTAGGGAAGCATTTCTACACACCATAAAGTCACCTATTGGATTAAGTACTAATAAGATAGATGCACTGGTCAAAAGCTCATTGAGCTTCTAAAATGCTTCCTCGCATTTCTCTATCCATAAAAACTTCTTTCCTTTCCTCTGCAAGCAAGTTATAGGATGTGATACTCTAGAGAAGTTTTGGATGAACCTACAATAATAACCAGCTAGACCCATAAAGCTACAAATTTTTGACACTGTAATGGGTGTGGGCCAATCTACCACTGCCTAAATTTTTGTAGGGTCTACAGAGATACCATCACTTGATATGATATGGCCTAAATACTGAATCTCTAATTGAAAAAAATCACACTTCACCAAGTTAGCATAAATTTTATTATCTCCCAAGCACTACAAAACCAAATGTAGATGTACCTCATGCTCATTCTTGGATTTAGAATATATCAATATATCATCTAGGAACACAAGTACAAATTGATCAAGATAGGAATGAAACACTCCATTCATTAGACACATGAAAACTGATGGAATGTTCATCAACCCAAATGAGACTACTGTGAACTCGTAGTGCCCATAGAAAGTTTAGAAGGTAGTCTTATGAATGTTAGCATGTTGAGTGCAAAGCTAATGTTATCCTAACTTAAGATCAATTTTGGAGAACACTATAGCTCCCTTAATCTAATCAATAAATCATCAATCCTTGGTAAAGGATACCTGTTCTTTATTGCCACTTTGTTCAATTATCTATAATCAATACATAGGTGCAATGAATCATCCTTCTTCTTCACTACACCCAATCAGATACTACCCTTGGCCAAAAGGTCCTCAAGCAGTAGGCACAACTCACTCAATTCCTAAGTGGTTATATGATAATGAGCTCTAGAAATAGGCTCCACTCATGGAATGAGATAATTGTTGAAATCAATATTCCTCTTAGGGGGCATGCCCAAAATCTCACTAGGAAAGACATCCACATATTCCTATAGAATAGGGTGGTCTATAGTCTTTCCTGTAGGGTCCTCTTCTTCCAGCTCACTTACCATAATAGAAAATACCTAACATCCCTTATGAAAGCTTCACTTTAATTGCATAGCATATATCATCCATAGAGATATAGGACTCTGGATACCCACAATCTCTATGTCCTTCCCTCAATCATCCTAACACAAAATGGTCTTCTTTCTACAATCTATACTAGCTCTATGAGAGCCAAGCCAATCCATACCTAAGACCACATCATAAGAGCCAAGAGCAATGACCCAAAGGTCAACTAATGTCACAAACCCTCCTAAGATTAGTTCACACTTCTGTACTATAGAATCTATGGAAATCCTAACACTTGAGGCTAGTTCCACTTGCCAACCCAAACCTTGCTTAATCGCTTCTAGCTTACATTTAGCAACTAAGGATGGTGAAATAAAAGAGTCTAAGGCACCTGAATCAAACAAGACAACAAGAGATGTACCTCATATAGCTCTTTTAGTCTCAATTGTGGTCATCTGATGATTTTCCTGAAGGTGATCCACCATCACAAATACCTTGTGAGCTCTACTTGCATCCTTAACTATAGGCTCAGATGCTGCTAGCCTAGAACCTGAATAGTGAGATGTACACTATGGGTAGTGGGATGCAATGTGTCCAAACTATCCATAAGAATAATATCCTATGCCTCTACCAAATCCCCTCCCTACTGGAGGTGCACTCAACTACTGGTGGCTATTGCTACTAGTAAAAGACTGGTTGCTCTACGCAGGCTTAGTGTTCTAATTTTTCCTATTGTGTTGTGAATTGTGATAGTTCTTAGTGATTGAACCACTACCACCACTCTGTGCCTAAGGGCATGATCCCTTCTATTGCTGTTATTGCTGAGATTGCTGTTGGTTCTAATTCCCCTTAGGAAAAGGAGGGTTCCTATTCTCACCTGAGTTGTGGTTTCCCATAGACCCTAATACTGTAGATGCTCCCATAAAACCCCCATGTCCTAGATTAACACTTTTCTCTACAAATATGGCTTGATGTACCACATCTTTGAGGGTTTTAGGTTCAAATACCTTAACACCCCCAACTAGACAGTTGTTCAAGCCTCTAATGAAATGCTATGCCAACTATGCTAGATTATCACTAATTCCTACATAGGGCACGAGCTCATAGAATTTGCACTCATACTCTACTATAGTCATAGTGAACTATCTTAGGTTGTGGAGTTTATTTGTTCTTTGCTGATTCTATTCCTTTGATAGGAATCACTCACATAGGTTTTCTAGAAATAACTCCCATGTGACATTGTTCATGTTTATACCAAGTTTTTTCTCTTTGAAAGTCCATCATGTGGCTTCAAATAGTTCCAAGTTGGTGATAGAAAACCTTGCTTTAACATTAGTGTCAAAGTCCTAAATAGAAAAAACCCTCTCAAGAGCTATAAGCCACTGCTCAACTACCTAACCTAAACTCAACTTATTAAAGGGTTTGACCTTGAACCTTTGAAGGTCCTTCATTTGAGCAACTACAATTGATCTCTATCAGTCCCTCTGAGGGCTCCTAGACCTAGGTCTATTCTAATTCCCCATCTAGTGTGCTCCATCCTGACCAACACCCTAAAGAGGAGGTAGGCAATCCATGATGGTCTTCATCATTTGCCTTTGGTCAACTTCCTTTGAGTTGGCTTGCTGTTCTCTATGGTTCTCTTTTTGATGCTCACTAACATGCTTTTCCCTATCCTCTTCCTGCTTAAGGCCTTTGTGGAAAAAATCATGTACATTACTATTTTTTCCTCATCCATGACCTCTATCATGACCTAGGCTACAACCTCTAGCCAAAAATTTCATCTTTGATACCATCCTACAATAGTATCCAAGATACAAGATGCTATAATAATCATAAAACATAGTACTATAGGGCATACATAAAGGACATGTTTTGAAAATAGTACAAGTTCAATTTTTAGTTTTTCCTATTTTAGGTTTAAGTATATTTCAATTTTGAAGTTTAAGTGTTCAAGTTTCAGAATATCCAACTAATAGTTTAATTTCTATTTTAGTTCAACTAGTTCAAGTTTTCAGTTTGAAATAGATATACATGAAAATTCAAGTTTCATTTGAATTCAACTAGTTCAAGTTTTCAGTTTGTAATAGATATACATAATAGTTTAAATTTCATTTTAGTTCAACTAGTTAACAATTAGTGGCATTCCAATATGCCTAGAGCTCCCAATGTAGAACTCAAGCTCTAATACCAGATGTAATGTCCCACCAAGGGATCCAAAGAACTAACCTAAAGTTTTACTAAGTTTTCCAAACATTTTTTTTTAAAGATAACATATAACAACAATTATAAAATAGTGGAAGCAATAACAAAAAATCATACATAAGCAACACATAACATATTACATTCCTAAGGATCCCAAGATGTTGAATCACATTTAAATTTAAATAATATAAGTACAATAAATAAAACATCTACATAAAAGAATATCTACAAGTTCAAATCCATTTAAATAATATACATTTATTCTAAATGTCACTTGGCAATAATCAGAATGTACAATCATCCACTGTACATGTCACAGGGTATGAAAGGCTGAAAGAATATACATTTATAAAATAGATTACATCATCCATTTTGGATCCATGAAACTAAATACAATACAATTGTAGAACAAGATTTTAGTGTGCAAGGAACATTAGCAATAAGAGAAACATTCACAAACCAAAACTAAATTCACATATATGTTTAGAAAAAGAAAAGAAAACAAAAAGTGCAAACCTCACAAGAGAAAACACTCCATGCTTTCTTGATTCTGTAGATGTGTCCTTTTGATGTGGATGTATGCTCAAGATGCTCAAAAGCTGCTTCAATGGAGGTGGGTAGTGACAAATTGGTAGCTTTGTGAGCTCTCAATTTGGCATGGTAACTTTAGCTCAAAGATTGTTGATGAAATGGCTTGGGATGGGATTCAATTTATAGGCCACGGGGTAGAGGGATGGAGGGCTTAGATGCAAGGATGGGGAGATGGTTAAGGAGGGCTAAGATGCACTCAAAGGGGAGCACATGGATTGTGCTTGTTTAGCACCAATGAGAAGGTGACACTTGTCACAAGGAGGATGAGTGTGAGAGGGTAGGGTAAATGGTAGGTTAAAGGCATGATGAGTGGGGTTGAGTATGTAAGAGAGATGTAAGAGGAATGAGTGTGGAAGAGGGAAGAGTGTGGAAGATGGATGTAAGAGTCATGAGTGGGCTTGTAAGAGTCTTTTATAGTTTGTAAGAGCACTCATGACTTGGTGGTTGGGATTTTTGAGGGGAGACTTTGATTTGGTTTAGGAAAGTCTTAAACTTTTTTAGGGAATGTGACAACATTAGGGGGTGGATTAGGCTTGGGTTTAGGATTAGATTAGGGATGTTAGAGATGTGCAAGTGAATGGCATTAATGAGGGTGGGTGAGTTAGTGGCTAAGATAGGTTAGTATGGGTGGATGGGGTGGATTAGGCTAAATGGAGGGTTAGGGATAAGTTAGGGGTTTTTGGATTTGAGGATTTTATTTATCAAATAGATTTATTTAATAAATGTGAATTTTTGGAATTAGATAGAAGAATAGGATTTAATTGATAAATAATAGGTTATTTGATTTATCAATTAGGACTATAGATGATTAATTAAATTAATCATCTAGGGATGGCAAAGGATTAATTAAATAAGAATTTAATTAATGATGTCTTTAGAGATAACTAAATAGGATTACCAAAGTGGTGTAATCAAATTTAGGTGTCTACAACAATAAGTAAAATGATCCATCACATAGATATAACCATCCATCATAATACACAAAGATAGAATGAAAGGAAATGCAGAACAAGGAACTCCAACCACAACATCAACAGACATATCTCAATGGTAAAAGTAAAAAGCACTACCACCTGACCTCATGGTAGCCCAAAAAGGTCTACTCCCACCGTACTAAGGGGATAGTCTCAAGTCCCAAATAGGATAAAAATCTAAAAATAAAAGTAATATCTAGGTCAAGGAAAACCTTAAAATTTAATCTAAATCAAAGGTTTCAAGATAAAATGACATCTAAACCCAGAGGAAAACAAAGACACGTAGGGAATCTACTATGCAAGCAGGAAAGTGTCATCACACGAATCAACTCTAGAGTTAGCTTAGTAGTTTGACTTGACCCCAAACCCCTAGTGACTCTATGAGGCACTAGTATCCTTTCGTACTAACAAGGCACACTAATAATACATGGTCACAACCAAGCATACTTTCTACTCCCATCCTAGTCTATACTAGTACTCGAGGCATGGGCGAGGAAAGATAAAAAATCTTATTAGGTTTATTTTACTCTCATTTAGTGTAGTGTTTTCACTTATTCAAATAACCTACAATGGGATCTGGCCTCCATTGCAAGCCACTTTCCGATAATACATATAGATAACCTACCCTAAGCTTATAAAAGTACAAATCAAAGAATCACAGTTTTCACCTTAGCCCTATACAAGTGATTGGAAAGCATCAAAAGAAAATTCACAATAACAACTCAATCCTTTACAAGTAACTCAAAAGAATCCAAAATAATTTATCAAAGACTCAAAGATTAATTCAAATAGGTCACACCATTCACCTTAGTTTCACAAAAGAACACTAGAAAGCAATAGCAAACAATAGATCCAAACTCTTTATAGAGCATACTAGACACATTACCATGGTTGAGTATAAAAGATCAAGATCAAAACATCATCATAATATCACAAAAATATAATTCTTGAGCCTCTGGTAAACCTCCTAGGATTGGTCAACACTCTAGTGAACCCAAACCCCAAAACATAAGACATCATATAGTTAGCAATGTAGTCTCATAGTTTTGTTTGATTTTGAAGACACACTATCTGAGTTTATAGTAAACTTTAAGTTTCCATTTCATTATACATTTTTGGTTGGATAAAGTTTACTATATTCCTCACATAACTTAACCCATTTTCACATTTAAATATGAATGCATCATTACCATAAACTTACAAAACAACCATTATCTCTATAAAGATCTTAAATTTTAAATAATAATTATTAAATAATTAGTTGGCAATTATTTAACATTATTAATTTTTAAATAGAGAATTTCCATAATCAATTTCTGTTTATAAGATCCCATCAACAATTAATTAATTAATTAATAACTAAGTTAATTAACTTAATTGTCAATAACAAATATTTCATGAAAACCCTAAATGAATTAACATGTTTTATAAATTTAAGAAAATTATTAATAAACATATTAAAAATTATTTTTTAATTAATTATAATTTAAATAAATTAAATTTTGAATAAATAAAACTTTATATTTTAATTAAGTTAAAATTTAAATAAATTTAATTTAATGTAATTAAATAAACACAATCTTAATAACAAATGTACCTACGACTTTATTTAAAATAAAGCCCACAGGCTATATGCTACCACAACAGCTCTGTTGTCATGATAGCAGAGTATTGCCATGGTAGTACATCTACTATCATGACAATAGGTCAGTTGTGCGACCCTTGTAAAGGTCATCAACAACCCTTCCGCTGTCGTGGTGATGAAAAATATGGAAGGTTAGGGTTTGGTGGCCCTGCCTACATCCCCATTTTATTTGTTTTTAAAAAATATATATAATATATTTTTTTAATAAACACTTTGTATTAATATCAAACAAAACAACCCCTCTAGAATATATATATGTGTGTGTGTGTGTGTGTGTGTGTGTGTGTGTGTGTGTGTGTGTGTGTGTGTGTGTGTGTGTGTGTGTGTGTGTGTGTGTGTGTGTGTGTGTGTGTGTGTGTGTTTGTGTGTATTTATAAAAATACTAACAATACTTTGATAGGGAAAATATGATAAACTAATTGAATTTTGCATTCTAATAATTCAATTTCTTCCCAAACCCTTTCTAATTAAAATATCAACTATTTAATTTACAGAACGAGGGTTTTCTAATTTCTTTTCAATCCTCATATACAGATAGAATTTGATATGAATACCAATAAATTCAAAATGAAAGATTCATCACAAATGAAATTTAGAAAATAGATTTAACAAACATGATGTGGACAAGAATTTTGAAGAACATAATACATTGTGCGAATAAAACACAAGATTCTACTTGAATTTGATGCTAATATGCAACCACTTAAAGATTGTGAGAGAATTCTCTTTTCTCTTAAAACCTTCTTTCTGAAAATCCCTCCTCCACAATCCCCCCGGTCCCAATGAAATGAACTCCCAATTTTTGATAAGTAGTTCTCCCCTAAATTTGAGGCACTGATTGTGCAATCACACGAGGTAACTCATTGATCACAATATTTTTAATCTTTAATTACTTTTTGGATATTCATGCACACTATTTGCAATTTAAAATATCTTTATTAAATTCATTTCTCTTTCTCTCTTTAAATAATTTTTGAAGTATTTTTTGATAAAAATATTTATTAAGTAATAATAATATTTAGCATATATTTGAAAATGATCTCCTAAATATATATTATTAAATTAAATAATTATTATTACACTCTAAAATTAGAACTATAAATTTCTCTTTAAATTTAATTCTTTTATTTAATTAATTTTCCAATTAATTAAATATAATTAAATAATTAAATTATTTTAATAAATTTCTATTAAATTAAATAATTAAATATTCTTTTAATATGACTTAATTAACAAAAAAATTATCAAAGACCTACAAGACGCAATATGAAAAGCCATCATAAAATACAACATACAAGATCAAACTCAAGGGTTATAATCATGAATTTATGTCATATGACGAATTCAAAAGGGTAATCATCTCAGATACTTGTCCTAATTTCTAGAACAATTGGTTTTAAGGTTAGGATTTGGACTCAAGAATTTATCTCCCCTCTCTTACCATTGAGATATTACGATGGGGTATGCTCATCCTAACAATTCAGGGAAGTCGATACTCGGTACCTACAATCTACATAAAATCCACACATGTATAAACATATATATTCTAAACTAAATAGGTAATGGAAAGAAGTGCATCGTGTAGATCCCAACTAGTAGGTGACTATGACTCCCTTCCTTAACCACATCAGAAATGTCATACATAAAGAAAACATACACGCACACCATACACATGCAATATGGTGTAAGTATCCATAGAAAATATGTATTATAATCCATCTAACTAACATAATTAAATAACTGGAATTACTGTAAATAATCATCATCAAAGTATAATCATGCATACATGAAGTAACTAGTACCAAAGTAGTCTCATCATATAATCAACTGAGTATGAAAATAATATCTCATAATCTAGAAAATAATGCTACTAATCATCAAGCATAAACATAAATTGGCCTAGAATTCAACAATAATATCTGAAAGTGAACGAGGGGTAGGCACTATAGTAATTCAACCCTTAATCTCCAATAGTTTCCAAGTGTAGCCTCATGAGTTCCTGCCATGCCTTGATGTAATCTCTATTAAGCTTGGGGATCTCCCTTTTGTAAGACATCACGATCTTTAGCTTAGCTCCTTAAAACCTTCTCTACAAGCAGCAAGAAGCTCTGATACCAATTGTTGGAAATATAAGAGGAGTAACTAAGAGGGGAGGGGTGAATCAGTTACCACTAAAATAAATCTTAGATCCCTTATATGTCAACACAGAACACAAACTTCATTGAAAAATACTGATGCTCGATAAACATACAAGCACTCTATTTAGACTGGTAAATGTTGTAACTTGGTAAGCACTAAAATAGAAACTGTAACTCAAAAAATGCTTAACATGCAAATATTAAGATATTATTTGTGATTAACCTTAACTTAGTTGCATACACATAAAATAAACAACATGAGCACAAGTGACACCAAGATTTAACGTGAAAATCCAATTTGGGAAAAACCACCAATTGTAACTAGTTACTATTTTTCACTCTTCTAAAGTGAGCCCTATTAGGAGCCAACCTTATTGAAGGTTACAACACACACTGTTAGGTATGACCCTATTAGACCATTTAATCACCTTGTTAGGAGTGACCTTGTTAGAGGTCTTTAGATGCTTCAATCAAGAAATGCCACCTTGTTAGAGGATTTACAAATAGCTATTAAGCCAAATCTATTAAGAGATTTAGATTACAAATAGCTATTAAGCCAAATCTATTAAGAGATTTAGATCACTGCTACAATGGTTAGAGAGTAACAATGAGATGACCTGATTTATGATGCAACTAAATTGCTGATTACATATCTCAATTCTAGCTTGTATACTTGATCCTAACTAATCGAATGTATCTTTGTAGCTCCACAAGGATATTTTTCTTATCCTTCTAATTTGCTTCCTCTAAGCATCTTCTATTCTTCCATACACTTGCACACATTCAATCCTTAACTTGACCTTTTATTTATACCTTACAAATTTTCAAGTTTTCTTGAATACAAATTGGAATAATTAATATTCATCTCCTTATTTGGTTGGAACCAACAAACAAATCTATTGAATTCAATATGCCAAAATAAGAAAGTCCTTCATTAGCCGACCCTGCTTGGTAGATACTAACTCAGAAATGATTTTCCTATGTAACCAAGTGAAATCATTTAACACTACATCTTCACAAAGTTTCTTTGGTAACCAAGTAAACTCAGTTAACACTAGTTCCGTCCAATGTTTCCTTCATTAACCGAGTGAGCTTGGTTAACACTCAATGTTATGTGAACTTCTCTTTGTCTCCTGAGTTAACTCGGTTGACACTGTCTTTTGAACTTGCCAAACTCTAGAATGCTTAGCAGACATAGGAAACTGTCTTTATGACCCAAGTGAGCTTGACATACACTGACTAGAAAAGATATGACATTTTGTATAACATCAAAGACAATACACAATTAACCAATTGTATTCAACAATCATAACACCTTTCATATTCCCATGAAAGAGGTCACCATCACATTAGAGGATGTGAACCACATCCTTCAATTTCCATGCCATGGATATTTGGTGAGTTTCTTGAGCATTTTTTATTTGTCATGTTTACTTAGGCTTATTGAAATTAGTGTTGACATATAGATCTTTTGTGCCATAGGTGTATTTCAACTAGTCTCCAACATATGGGAGAGAGACATTATGGGAGGTGTTTAGAGAAGTCACCATCTTGAATAGATACATAGTTTGAGACTAGATGATAGCACAATATGGGAACCAATTTATGGTGGCATGCATCATATGCTCTCTAATTAGACATTTGCTAATTATTGACAAGAGTCAATGAGGATTCCCATGTGCATGTGGGAGACTAGTGATGGAATTAATGGGGAGGCCCAAACAGATAGCATGGGGCTCTACTGTATTGGTGGATGTGTACCATGAGCTTCACAAGATTGTGTACAAGGAGGAGAGGAACTAAGGGTATGAAGCCATTTTAGTGTAGGTGTGGGCATGAGACCACATCATAGTTATCTACCCAAGAGTGCATCCATGAGAGATGGGATATCCCTTTATCTATATATACTCAGGGTTTATAACACAACCACATAACAATGATGTCACCTATTATAGGAAAATTTTGGATGAATTATCTTCCTTTAAGTGGAGGCCATACATTAGATGTGAGGGTTGATAGGAGGCACATGATGAGCTGGGTTATATGTTTTGTAGCTGACCCTTATAGGGGAGGCATCTCGTAATTGTGGAGCAATTTTTTTGTAATCACATATGGAGATAATTTGGGTGAAGGAAGTGGGGCCTAAATAGAACCACTTATGTGAGGCTACAAGGGGAGGAGGACATGGGTTGGATACCCTTGTTGAGCTACACAATGTGTCTACATGAGACATAGGGGTTATCACAGCAAGTCTAGGATTATCTCCCAACTATGATAGATGTGAGGGTCTCTCCAAATTATGCTAGAGAGATGAGGAGGAAATCATTCCCACAATTCATAGTCCCTGATGCCCTATCAAGGGATGATGGAAGTGATGGGGATGATAGTGATGATGGAGGTGATGGAGGAGATGAGGGTAGAGGTGGAAGAGGGAGAGACAAACCTAGCATCTCCAAAGGTCCATCCTGTAGCCACACTAGTTCGAGGAACAAGGCTAGAGTGAAGGATGTTGAGGAGGAGGAGGAGGTTGTAGAGGAGGATAGGTTATTAAAATGAACTTGAGTGGAGAGAGAGATAACACAATGGAAGGTGCCACCTCTAGTAGTGGGAGGAGAGGACCCTGGGATAAGTTGATTAGAGCACCAGAGACATAGCTTTGACATACACATACTACCATCACCACGCAAGACCAAAAAATCATAAATGAGCATGCTCACAATGATGAGTACAAGAGGGAGAGAGATAAAATGAGGTGAGATGAGGAGTTCCATGGTGCAAAAGATTATTACTACTATGTAACATACAAAGTTTTTGTGTCTCAAGGACCCAAAATCCAAGATTACTCTAAGCAAGCTGGTTGATCAGAGTGTAGTGCAATTATCGTATAGGATTCAAGTGCCTCCCCCTCAATCAAAAAAAACTCAGGAGAGAGGGAGGTAATCTTATTTCGATAGGCTCTTATGTCATCATGATATTTTTGATGTATTATTGAGAGACTTTTATCTATATTTTATACTCATGTTGGATGTATACTTGATATTTTACCATTCTAAATTTTGAATTAGCACTATGTACATGTCTCTTTTATATGCTTATGTTCATGTATGCTCATCTTCTATTGATATGCTCATAGATGTATGCAATTTCTCTCTCTCATATTCTTATCTCTAGGTGATGAGATAGAATCATGATTTGAAAACTTAGCACTTGGATAAATTAGACGTGATTATGAGATTAACCCCTTGTGATGACAACATAACAAAGAGATGAGAGAAATCCAAGAGGAGATGACAAGATATGATCGAGAAGAAGAAAGGGGAGATCAATGAAGTTAGCCAAAACATGCATGAAAGATAAAGAAGACTCCCTCAACATTCAAGAGAAAACTAAGCTAAAATGAGTCCTAAAATGCAAGCTAGTATATAAAGGTGCAATTGCAAGGGTTATACAAGCAGGTCCTAGTTTTTATCATCGAGCCTTATTAAGGAAATTGGAAGATCATAAAATCATCACTAGCATAACTATGAATATATGAATATGATCTATATCGAATAGGTATGTTGGAACCCAACCTATGCATAAAAGACATAAAGGTCAAGATGATGGTGTAATTAGACTCCCTAGGTTTATGCACATTGAGACAAAACATATCGAGATGGCCATAAGCATGCACTTGAAAAAAATTGACAAGGACATAACATTGAAAAATCCTAAGTGTTAAGTGGGCCAAGCAAGATTCTCAAGCCACATAAGATTATCAAAATACTCTTGCAGACATAAATTAGAGGAAAATAATCCCCATGCCCCTAGTACTCTAGTTCATTTCATCCTTGAGAGAGTGTTAGGGATGGAACACTCAACAAAGAAATCATTGTAGAAAATACACAAAGAGAAACAAAGCAAGAAAGTCTTAGCGAGTTTTAATGTTTAAGTGCATGTGTGGAAGTCACATGACTGTCTCCTTAGGACTCAAGTTTTCCAATGAGAAGTATTGAAACATCCTAGACTATAGCTAAAGTATTCAATAAGTGTTAAGAAACACTCGATGTCAAGTGGAAGTGTCAAGAAATACTATTGATAAAGCTACCAAAGAAACACCAATGCAATAAGGAGACTCTGATAAGATATGTAGTTCTTGGCCCCTAGTCCTAGATGAGAGTCAATTTCAAGCTAGGAAAGGCAACACAATGTGAGATGAATGGATCATGAGCCCAAAGAAAAATGTTGATAGACATAGATGCAAAATTCTCAAGTAGCGCCTATTTCTAGATTTTCACCATTTGGAAGGAAACGTTTCAAGAATTTTATGATTTTTTTGTATTTTTGGGATATTTTATTATTTTGGTGATAAAACAAAGTTCCTATTGCTAGGTTTTTCACTAAGATGATCATTTTTAGAGGATTTTTTTAGCATCATACATAATTTTTTTTTTGATTTTTTTAGAATCATAAGATATGTGCACTCATTGAGTAGCAAGAATACTAAGTATAGAACTTCTTCAAGTTAAGTATGTTGATGGGCTTAGGGAGTTGTTCTCCCTCATGTGTAGAGAGGTGATAAGTGTCAAATCCAAATGCAACAATGACTATATATCAAACAAATGATTAGGTTATAAATTTCCCTTATGTTCTCTATTTTTTTAACTTTTTGGATTTTATTTAAGGAAAAAGATCATGGACTTCAAATTCTCTAGGATGAACTTTCTTATTGTAGCTAGTAGGCATTCACTTCTAATAAGCTCTCATATGATCAAATGCATTCTTACGATGTTCATCCATGACCACAAGCTCATGTATCCTCATAGCTCTATAATTTTCATCAGTAGTTATCCCTTTCAAAGAGACTTGCAAGGAAGGAATATCAACCTCTAAAGGTAGAACAACCTCAGAACCATAAAATAGGGAAAAAGGTGTAGCCCCATTACATGTGTGTGTATGCTAGTCCTATAAGAACACATCGTAATATTGATTTGTAGATGCCAATCTCTCCTAGATTTATGTACAATTATATGCAAAATTTTGACCAATGTCTTATTTGAATCCTCATCTTGACCATTCCCTTGAGGGTAATAGATAAATGATCAATGTTGTTTAATTTTGAACTTCTTACAAAGCTATCTAAGATCCTTATTTTTGAATTGTCCTCCATTATCAATGACTATAGAGGAGGGAATACCATAGTGATAAATGATGTGGTTCAGTATAAAAAATGCAACATATTTTCCTAGACTGACCAAAAGTGAAACAACTTCAACCCACTTAGTGAAGTATTTTGTAGAAGTTATGATAAACTTATGTCAACTTGACAAGCTAGGATGCATTTTTCTAACTAGATCAAAAGTCCACTACTTGAAAGGCTAATGCATAATAAATGGTATCAAATCATGTCCAACAACATGAATCAAATTACCATGTAGTTGATACTTTTTACAAGACTTAGCATAATGCATGACATCTTCTTTCATGGTAGGCCAATAGTAACCAACTCTAATAAGTTTTTGAGTAAGCTTAAGGCCATTAGAGTAAGACCCACAAATTTTTTCATGGACTTCAACCAATGCCCATTCAGACTCATTCGTCTCTAAGCACCCAAGGAGAATTCCATATAGACCCTTCCTATAAAAGTCACCAGAGACAAGGGTATAATAGGAAGCATTAAAAATGAGTTGGAATTTTTTATTATTATGAGTTAGGTTATCAGGGACAATTTGGTCACAAAGGTAGGAATAAATGGTAGCATAGAAAGAAGAGTCATGACCAATGCTAGTGAAAATGAATAAGTTATCAGGGGAATCATAAGAAAAGTAGAATAGCTCTTCCACTAGGAACTCAAATAGAGGTTCATGTTGTTGCAATTGTAAGATGGATGCCAAAGTAGTCATAGTATCTGCAACCTTATTTTCACCCATAAGAATTTGTTGAAATGTGGCACAAGTGAAGTAGTTCCATAGAGCATCAACCAATTTTTTATATGGAATCAAGTTGTCATCCTTGGTTTTATATGTTAGGAATAAATCACAAACAAAAATTATAACAATTACATGCAAATATAACCAATATTAGAAAATAATAGATCACACAAAAACGAACACAATACACCAAGATTTAACGTGGTTCACCCAAACCTTGGGCTATGTCCACCAAAAAGCAAGTCCAATATTATTATGATCCAATGATTACAACCTGATAATAATCCATAATCCCTTACAATTAAATACCACTACAAGAACCAATTTCGCATCACCTACTATGAAATAATCCCTAACCCTAAGCCCTTTTATACAAGTATTTTGATCACTTTAGGGTTACAATTAATAATTACATGTCAGCCCAAAAATCCTAATAAAATAGGGCCCAAAGAATTTATGAAGTATGTACAATATTTTTCTAATTAGTCACCACAATCTAATATTATATTCATTGTTGATCTAATTTATGACAAGTTATGAATCTTCATAAATATATAGGACAATAATTCTCCATTCAATAGCCAGTTTGATACCACTTGTGAGAGCCTCATATTCTTCTATATTATTTGTGCAAGGGAACAACAACTTGTAAGACTTATGAATTGTGTATCCATGAGGTGTAATGAAAAAAATACAATACCAACACCAGTTTTAGTATGGGATCCATCAAAGAACATCTTCCAAGTCCTTTCCATGACATATATAATAGAAGAATATGGGAAGTCTATCTTCATAGGAGTGCTATCTTAGAGTGGGAAATTAGCAAGTTGGTCTACAATAGCTTCTCCTTTAATAGATTTATGTTCAACATATTGAATGTAAAATTTAGATAGAATTATAATCCCTTTAGAAAGTCTACCCATAAGCACAATTTTGCTTAAAAGGTACTTAAGAGGATCAATCTTTGCAACCAAATGGGTAGTATGAGCTAGTATGTAATGTCATAACTTTTGGGATGCAAATATGACTACAAGAAAAGCCTTCTAAATGTCGTTATAATTGATCTCATAAGTGACTAAGGTTCTACTAATATATTGTATATCACGCTCCTTTCCATTCTCATCATGTTGTGCTAGTAAAGCCTCTAGGGACATAGCTGTAGCTAAAATGTATAAGATCAAAGGCTTCCCTAGGATATGAGGTGTACAAATTGGAGATTTGGCTAAATATTCCTTACTATGATTGAGACTCTTTTCACATAATGAATTCTACACACATGTAGACCCTTTATGCAGATTCTTATTGAATGGCAGTGATCTATGAGAGATAAACCTCCTTATAGATTGTGTGCATCCTTGAAGAGTTCTTAATTGAATTATGTTTTTAGGGGGTGGAATTTCCATTATAGATTGTACTTTCTTAGGATCAACTTAATGCCCTTAGCAGATATGATGTAGCCTAGTAGTTTACCAGAGGTGACACCAAAAGCACATTTCTTAGGATTGAGCCTGAGACAAAATTGTTCCATACAGTCCAATATCAAACTTGAGTCATCCAGGTGAGTAGTTCTTTGTTTATACTTAGCTAAGGTTTCATCCACATAATCCTTCATGTTTTTGTGCATCATATCATGGAAAATTGTGGTCATATCTCTTTGGTAGGTAGCACCAACATTCTAGCAAAAAGTACCCCATACATAAGTGAAAGTAGTATTTTCTTGATCTTCAAGAGTTATTATTATTTTATTATACCTCAATAACCCATCCATCAAGGAATACATTTCATAACCTGTAGTCATTTCCACTATCATATCAATTTTGGGAGTGGAAAATAATCCTTGGGGAAGGATTTGTTTAGATCTCAGAAGTTTGTGCAAGCTCAAATGGATTTGTCATGCTTTGAAATGGGTACAATGTTGGTATCCATTCATTGTAGTCTATAACTCTTATACATTTGGTTCTTAGGAGATTCTCTAATTCAACTTTCACCAATAGGTGAACATGCAAATGAATTTTCGTCAATTTTTTCTTAATAGGTTTGACATTGGGAGCTATAGAAAGATGATGCATGATTAAATCCATGTTAAGACCAGGCATATCTACATATGTCCAAGAAAAGTTAATTTTCTTTTCACAAAAAATTGAATGAATTACTCTTTTTCTTTAATGGAAAGTGATTGAGCTAGATGTATAATCTTTGGAGACTCTCCTATACCAAGGTTAATAAACTGCATAGGTTCAATCAATACTGGAGATCTATCTTGAAAATGATTGGGCAGACTACCAAGTACCTCATCTTTAGGTGCCTCAAAGAGGTTTTCACTCTCAGATGCATCTTTATTTTTTCTATTTTTTTGGCTTTGACACCACCACAAAGTGATTTTATCCATCAAAGCTCCTTTTTTTCAATTTTCTTTTTAACTTGTGACTAAGGTACTTTATATCTTACTCAGTCATGTTGACAACTGGCTCATTCGTAGAAGAGAATATGTGCTCAATAATATTTAGGTAGCAAGTGATCTCATAGTCAATTTGAAAACATGGAAGTTCAGGTCATATATTTTGTATAGACAAGTCAATGAGATTGGGGTGCACAAGGGATAGTGAAGTGAAAAGCTCTAGGTTATTGATATGAAAGGTATCATCTCTAGTGACTAGAGAGTTAGGACCTACAGAGAAATATTCATAAGTACCCAAATTAGGATAAGATCTTGAGATGTGGCTAAAAATCCCATTCATATTCATTTGAGTGAGAACTTTGATTATGTGATATAAGGCACATAATATTTCCTCTAATTTATTCTCTACTAGTATCCTCTATGTTAGACTCATCAAACTGAAGCTATCTAGAAGTGGAAGCGTCAATAGTATGATCATTAGGTAGTTCATCTTCTCCCCAAAGAATAGAGGTAGAAGGTATGAAATCTTGTTCTAGAATAGTAGTAGCTATAGGTTGAATCTCATCTCCTCACTCACTAGCTGTAAGGGGTTCTTTATCATAAATAGGAAGACTATCATCAATTCCACATCCCAAGATAGTTGTGTCTTTACTTATGCGACTGTTGGTATGAGTCATGGGCTCAACAAGAGTGTGTTTATTATCATTCAAAGGTCCGTGTCTAGAGTAACTCATCTTTTTGAGAAATTAATAGCCCTTTCCATACTTATTAGGAGGAATAGATGTAGTAAGTGTAACCTCATCAACTGAATCTTCCTCTCTATAAATACAATCCCTAAGAGCTTGCACTTCATTTTCATCTTCTAATGGGATTGAGGATTGAACAAAGGTGTCATAAATAGTCATAGTTGAGGACAAGGACTTCATGCATTCAAATTTTTTTCCATAAGAGTGTAGAGAATTCGGTAATGAAAAAATAGAATCTAATGTATACTCTCCCATACCAATGCTCATCATTTTTAGCCTTTTCTCACACTCATCGAGTGAGGATCTAGCTTCATTAGTAGCTATGCTATTTGGAACTAGGGATTCAACAAAAATGAGAATATTTATTGACATAGAATAATCCCTAGGAATTGAGACTTCAATATAATTGAAGGGGAACTTAATAAATTGATAGAAAGTTGATGGAATAGCTTGCATGTCATGTATCAAAGGTCTCACTAGTAAAATATTGTATGCAAATGGAATTTCAAGGACTTGGAACACCATATATTTTTCCACAAGACCAACCTAAATAAGTATTGGATTTTTTGTGGAAGTTCCACCAAAGGGTCACATATGGTGAGTCAAATCTTGGGGTGATTTGGGTAGTCCACTAGGATCAATCCTTGTACCAAGATATTGAGTAGCTAAAAAGGTTGGCCTCTAATCCTAAAGTGTTTGATAAGGGTTCCAAACACTCCTCTTCTTCTCGATGAGGGACTTAATAACAAACTTCATAGCCACAAGGACACCTTAAGCATACCCACCTAGTGATTTCCTCATGGTTCTAATCTCTAAAGTAATCTCACTAAGTGAAGTCAAGTGTTATGCTACCCAAGGCTTTTTCCTTTGTCAAGAGTTTTGTGATTATAGTGGGTCAGATTAGTCGTGTTTCACTTGTTCCCACTTTGTGTCATTCCTATTGGTATCCTTCCACCAATACAAAACCCTCTAAAGGTATGAATCTCACTAGGATATTAACAAAATGGATGCACACCAATGAGGTCAAGATTTTTGATTCACCTAAAAGGTGAAGAGAATCCTCTCGTACTCCCCAATGTTTTCCTCCCAAACATGCTAAACAAGTTAATTAAAACCACTAGAGAGTGGACTATCCCACTTACTTTCTTGATTAAATGAAGGGTCAAGATTTCTAATTCACCTAAAAGGTGAAGAGCATACTCTCCTACCAACAATGAACCATTACTTGTGAGTTTTATGTTCCTAAGAAAATGAAACAACTACTATATGCTACACATGAAAATGAAATAGAGGACACAAAACATCTTTTTTTTTTGGTTTTGCTTGGGTAGCCCTGCAACAATGTGAGTAGGCCTTTCTGATTTAGAATTTTCCTTTGGAAAGAAAGAAAGAAATAAGCCCCTACATAAGAAACAAAGGTTAGGACATCAAACATTTAACAATGTTTGAAAATACCTTGCAAAACCAAAATGTAAAAGATTGGAAATGAAAAATACAAACTAGAAGCTGAAACAAGAAAATGAAATAGACTAGATGATAGTTCTGGTTGCAATAATATCATATAGATACTTCCAAGTATGTACATGTGATACTTCTTCTTGATAAGATACTTTGTATCAAATAATATAAAATTGAGGGAGTGAGCACCTATTTTAATGACCATGATGTTGATTGAGTATGAAATAGAGATGTGTTGTAGTATTAGTTCTTGTGGGACCAATTATTTTTGGCTTTACCACTTGGAGGGTGATGTAAAGGATGTGCATGGACCCTTATCTTATTATTTTATATGAATATTTGTGTTTGATTAATCTCATTAGATAACTTGGTGTCTGTATGTTGCTGATGTGGAAATCACGTCGACTATTGACTAGGTCAAACCATGTAATGGATCTTAATTAAGATTATTAATTAAGTTCAATACTCTTAACTTTTGTTAATTAATGCAAATGTTTAAGATGCTTTTGAATTTTTCAATTGATGAATCTATGTGATGCATTAATTAAAATGATTAAAATGGTTAATCTAAGGCATAGATGGATGTCTAGGATCATGACATGATAATGGATGTCATATTTCATTACAATTTATGATTATAATGATACACATGGACAAATATTAATTGATTAGAGATGCATTATTAATTAATTATTTACTGATTCCTTGTTGTGAGTGTTTGAGTGGTTGTAGGAACACCGAGACAAGAGCGTGGCCAATGTAGAGAAGGTTAGCTTCTTAGAAGCGGATGGTTGGATTCTTTGCACAACTTTCACACACCACTCAACAACACTTTTGTTTGATTAGTAGTTCTATTCATGTTCTACCATGTTCAAAATGAAAATAAGAATTGATAAGAGAAATAATAATTATTTAGGTATGTGGTTTGATAAGAGTAAGGAAGGGAAATTATGTGGAAAATTATTTCTATTATATTTATGATTAAACAATGTTATCATTCAATTGGAAATCAAATCTTTTAAAGGGAAATGAAAAATTGACCTTTTTCATTAGATGAAAGTCTATATTGTTGATAGAAATGAATGTAGCATATGTATTATTATGAGTAATGAATTTAATTTTCTTAAGTGTCTTTAGATATGTTTGTAATTTTAATAATTCAATGCATCAGGATGATGCATTTTATAAGGGGAGGAGGATGTCACAACCCATTTCTCCATAACAAACATAAAATAGAAAATTTAATGCCACATGAATTTTGTGAGGTAAATCAATTAAATTAATAATCTTATTTATTTAAGTAATGACATAATTAGTTGGATATGGATCATGACATCATGCTAAACAACAAAAGACTAGGTTGGTGCAAATATGTGAGAATTGGGTCAATTATGTACCAAAGGAAATTGCAATAAATATCATAACTAATCTAAAAAAATTAAAAGAGCTAGAAGTGAGGAACAAAGAGCTGGAACAACAATGGGAATTGGAAGATACAGGAGGAACTCAAGTGCTATATTAATCAAGTTCCTTCCTTTTTTTGTTTGCAAGAACTTTACTTTTCATGTTGCAAAGCTTAATGAAATGGGAATTGATGTTGGATTCTTAAATTCTTGAAATTATTTATTAGCAATGTGTTCTTGTTTGGGAAACTATTTATGTCTTGGTAATGCACATTGCATCTAGTAAAAGAGGATCTAAATTCATCTGGTTGTTTGCACACTTGTAACAGTGGAAGAATGATATCACCTCCTTGACTTCCTTATTCAAGTACCCTATAATTTTGTCATCAATTTAGAACCTCCTATTTGAGCATGGAATCAATGGGTGTAGTATGAGTCTCAAAATTATAATGGTGCAAACTGATTTCAAAGAGAAGTATTAGATGCATAGCCTGTAATCACCTAAAAATGGTCATCTAGACTATTAGCCCCTTCTCAGCATTTGGGCTAAATTAATTTAATCATTTACCTAGACCAAATTGTTAATAATCAATTTGTTTGATTATAACCTATAGTTTGACTATGCTATCCTAAGTTCATTATTTGATTAAAAGAACATGTCCCCTTTTAATTAAATAAAACACCCCATTCATCTAACCCACTTAAAGTGCACACATAAAGTCCTTTTTCTATTTTACAATTAAAAGAAAAGGCTTGTGAGACTTTTGTCTTATATGACAAGTCAAATTATATTCTATTAGTTGACTTGTGTGTGCACATGGATCACACCTATTTTCGAATTCCACCGTTGATCATCCACCATCTTCATCTTGATCTCTACCGTCCATATGACTTTAAAAGGGAGAGAACTTTATCCCTCAAATCCATCCATCCTCATTTTGAATATTGTTATGGTGCAGGTTTTCTAACAGGTTTCTTTGGAGCTTTGTGGAGAACTTCTATTTCTTGTCTACATTCTCTCATCCATGGAATCATGGCATTCTAGCTTAGCTTAGCTTTCATTTTTACATGTAGCTTAATCTCACATAGCTTAATAATGGTATTGTAACACTCTCATACATGTTTTAGCATAGCTCCACTTTGCATCTCATTCTAGCTTAATTTTCATTTGCATTGCATTCTTGAGGAACTCCTTGGGACATTTGCATTCTTGCATCTTGTCTTTGGAACCTCCCATTGCATGGTTTACTAACAAGAAGAGTATCTCTAAGGCTCATCTGAGAGCCCTTGAACTTGAAATACACTCTCTTTCACTCCATGGATAGGGAGCTCTAAGCCGGCATCCAAGCATTTCGAACTCATGGAATCGTTTGGATAGAATGGTTTAGAGTGTGACACAAATCAAGTATACATTTTTGGCGCCCATCGTGGGGCTTGAATCAAGTTTTTAGCTCCATTTGCCTTTATTTTTCATCTTTGATTTTTTACAAAAGCATATTGGATCTAATCAAGTGCTTTTGTAGAATTATCACTTTGGTTTTAAGGCCAACCCATAAGTAGATTGGTTTGAAGGCCAAAAATCTAGTTGGTTTAAAGATTTGATCATATCTTTTAAACCGCTTGGAGTTTGGTTTTGAAATTTTTTTTTCAGGTTGGGTATCTTTTCAAAATGTTTCAGTCCAATTTTCAAAGCATTTTGACGTTATTTGCGAGAGTTATGATTTTTCTTTGTTTTTCATAAAAAGCCAATTCTGATCGCAAATCAGTGCATTTTTTAGAAAAAATTACATTTTCAAAAATATTTTTTAATTATAAGAGGGGTATTATCTTTGTGTTTTGACTTTTGAGATCATATTAGAGATCAAAAACCCGATTTGATAAATCTGGCCTATTTTGACAAAATCAGTCTCTAAGGCGCAAATGAAGAGATTTTTTTGAATTTCTTGCATTTTTGAAAATCTCTCTAATTTTTAGTAGGGGTCTCTTCTTTTCATTTATGTTTTTGGATTCGAAATAATAGCAAAAAAGTCTAATCTTGTTGACTAGGTCAAAAGCAAAGAGTAAAAATAAGAGCATTTGTGATTAGTTTGCACTTTCTTTGCATACACTTGATTGGAAGATAACTTGGATATTTGAGGTAACTAACTACTTTTTATTGCAGTATTTTATGTTATTTCACACTAACTTGTGGTGCTAACAAGTTGTGATTGCAGGTTGCCATCCTTGTGAAAAAAAATTGAAACATTGCATAAAAAGAACGCATGTCAAAGCTTCAAATGCATAAGAGCTACTAATGATTGTTTGTAGGGTTGCCCAACGCATAAAAACCCAAATTTTCTTGTTCTTTACTTTTACATGTGTGGCATATACTAGTTGTTTATTTTTAGGCACATTAAAACTTACAATTGGGATCTTTTGGTGATAGGAGAGTATGCTCTTCACCCTTGTGGTGAATCAGAAATCTTGACTTACCATTTGGTTTCAAGAGTAAGAGGCAACTGAATCTTCCTGGCATGTTTGGGAGAAAATGATTGAAATAGGAGAGTATGCTCTTCACCCTTGTGGTGAATCAAAAATTTTGACTTCCGAAAGTTGATCCACTCTTTGTGTAGTTAGAATCCTTTAGAGGGCCTTCTCTCGGACAACCTGAGAGGAATGACCCAAGTGGGGACAAGCAGATTACCCAGCTCTTCCAACCCACTATAAACTCAAGGCTACCAAGGACACAAAACTTTGGTAGACATAGTGTTTATCTTCACCTAGTGTGATTGCTTATGGGATTTTGACCACAGGGAGATCACTAGGCAAGAATGCTTAAGGTACTCTTGTGATCACGAGATCGGTTACTCATCGCAAGGTGAGGTGTCCTGTAATTGGGAGCAAAAGGAACACTATGAACGGAAGCCCTATCTAAACACCGTAAGTTAATAACTACCTTTTTTAGCTGCTCAACTTCTTGGTGCAAGGATTGATCCTAGTGGACTACCCGGATCACCCCAAGATTTTACACTCACCATATGTGTTCCCTTGGTTGTGCTTATGGCACTTCCATGAAAAATCCAATATCTCTTGTGGGAAACCACTTGGTGTGAGGCAAAGGAGCATCAGGCATGGGCCAAGTTGTTGAGTAATGAAACATGACTTCTAGGTAGATATTATTTGATGTGTTCTCGAATATGCTAGACCTATGAAAATATTTTGAACATACACATGATGATAGTTCTAGGGATTTCTTTTGAGACCTCAAATATGCTTGTATCATGCAACATTGCTTTGTCCCTTTCTTGATTGTTTGAAGACTACTCCACGTGTCACTATCTTGCTTGGAAAGAAATTTCTTTTGAACATCAAATTTTCTATGCTATCAATTATTGTCAAACTTTGTCAACCAAGTCAAAATGTCAAGTGAAAACATTTTCTTGTGTTACTTACTAAGGGGGGTTTCATCATTTGGCTATGATTTGTTATGTCTCTAGTGCTTAAACATGCTTAAAGTGGTTCTTTGGTCTTAGTGCTCTAGGTCTTTTTGTCTTCATGGTCTATGCATGCTTTCTAGTTATCCTTTTGCTAAAATGGTTGCCTTGATTTCTTGACTACACTCTTGGGTTAGAGAGTTGTTCACTTGTCACCCTGCTTGCTCTATCTATTTGGCTACTTGGGCATCTTGCCTAGCTATTGACTTGAGTCATTCATGCCGTAAGTTTCTTGGACATATTGTTTGAGAAGTCACTTTAATCTCTCTCTACTATCTTGGCAAGTGAACACTCTACCTCCTATAGTTTCAACATCAAGTTATCCTCTAGGCTCTTTTATGCTTGTCTTTGCATCTAAAACTATGGGATCTAAACCTTGTGCTACCAAACTTCAACAAAATCTAGATGATCATGATATCCTCCATGTCACTAAAGAGTTTCAAGATCTATATGCACAATACAAAGCACTAGAAGAGACAAATGATCTTTCTTACCTTCATCTCTCTAAGCGCATGACAGAAATGAAGTCTAAACTTGAGAAAAGGTTAGAGGAGAAGATTGCATCATTACATGAATCTTCCTTAAGGTCTTTACATGCATGTGAGTCACCTTCTTTGAGGTCATCCTCTTCTTCTAGGTTTACATGCTCTACTTTAAGACATCAAATGTCTTCTTCTTCTAGATCTAAAGACCTCTTTAGAGAACAAGCAAGTGATACCTCCTTTGAGCCTATGCTAAAATTTGATGATGGAACTATCTTTGACCAAGATAATGATGAAGACATGGATGCATACCATTCACATGAGAAACAACAAAAAGACTCTAGACATAATTTTGATAGAACTTTTGCTTTCTTGGAAGATTCTTATGATGAAACTTTGCAAAAACTTCTTGGCAATAAGATCATCATGTTAGCTAAGTCTAGCTCATATGGAAACCCATTATTGGATATCTATTGTGCTTATCATCAACATAATGAGCATAGTACTTCAGATTGCATTGAGCTAAAACATAAAATCCAAGATCTTATTGATAATGGAATTATTGGAACCTCTAGTGACTCATGTGTTGAGGATACTTCTCTTGAGCAAGATTATGTTGATGAACCTATGTCTAGTAGTGGCTCCATTACATCTTCCACTTCTTCCAAAACTCATGCATCTCCCAACACTTCAAATCTTTCCAACATGCCTCTATCAAATAAAGAACCTAATGCTTTCCACATTGACTACATGTATCCTCAAGGGCTACCTCTAAAAGAAACTCAAGCTAACCTTCACTTGGCTGCAAACCTTTTCCATGCTACTAATCCTAAACATCCTCAACCTTCATGCACTACTATGCCTAATCCAAGCACTACTCCATTCACACTTCATTCTCCCTTGTCCTTAGAAGTTTCTCCATGTCAAGAGGACTCTGAAAAATAAAAAGCTATAAATGTCAAGAAAGATCAAGATCAAGCACCCGTTCATCTCTTTCAAGATTTTTCCATTCCATATCCTATATCTTGTCCACCTCCTAAGTATGATGAAGATATCACTTCCACTATGTACACCTCCTTGACACTTGATTTGTACAAAAAATGTACACTTGATTTGTGTCACACTCTAAACCATTCTATCCAAATAATTCCATGAGTTCGAAATGCTTGGATGCCAGCTTAGAGCTCCCCATCCATGGAGTGCAAGAGAGTGTATTTCAAGTTCAAGGGCTCTCAGATGAGCCTTAGAGATACTCTTCTTGCTAGTAAACCATGCAATGGGAGGTTCCAAAGACAAGATGCAAGAATGCAAATGTCCCAAGGAGTTCCTCAAGAATGCAATGCAAATGAAAATTAAGCTAGAATGAGATGCAAAGTGGAGCTATTCTAAAACATGTATGATAGTGTTACACTACCATTATTAAGCTATGTGAGATTAAGCTACATGTAAAAATGAAATCTAAGCTAAGCTAGAATGCCATGATGCCATGGATGAGAGAATGTAGACAAGAAATAGAAGTTCTCCACAAAGCTCCAAAGAAACCTATTAGAAAACTTGTAGCATAACAATATTCAAAATGAGGATGGATGGATTTGAGGGAGAAAGCTCTCTCCCTTTTAAAGTCATATGGATGGTAGAGATCAAGATGAAAATGGTGGATGATCAACTATGAAATTCAAAAATAGGTGTGATCCATGTGCACACACAAGTCAACCAATAGAATATAAGTTGACTTGTCATATAAGACAAAAGTCTCACAAGCCTTTTCTTTTAATTGTAAAATAGAAAAAGGACTTTATGTGTGCACTTTAAGTGGGTTAGATGAATGGGGTGTTTTATTTAATTAAAAGGGGACATGTTCTTTTAATCAAATAATGAACTTAGGATAGCATAGTCAAACTATAGGTTATAATCAAATAAATTGATTATTAGCAATTTGGTCTAGGTAAATGATTAAATTAATTTAGCCAAAATGCTGAGAAGTGGGCTAATAGTCTAGATGACCATTTTTAGGTGATTACATTTTCTCCTCTTTGACTAATGTGTGATCAATCTGGGAACACATTATGTCAAAGAAAATCGAAGTCAAGTAGGTGATGATAGATATAAATATCTGATTCCAAAGAATGAAATGCAAAAATAGATAGCAAGTCCTGAATGCACAGCTTGATAGCGGTAGTACTGAACATTAGGAAGATGATGTTAGGATCCGAAAAGAATTCTAACATCTAGCAAAGTCAATAGATTGAGAGCAAGTGATAAGGTCAAACAAATGCTCCTAAGAAATAGATAGCTGTAACAATCAGCAATAGAGTATTTTTGTCCCCTCGGGATCGAAATCGAAATGAGGTAAGGGGATGCAAAAATTGGTTGGACATGAGAAAATTAGAATATAGCAATGTCCAAGATGACAGATAGATGATTAGAACCCAAGAATGACTATAAAAAAATTGATAAAATGCCCCAGTTTAACTAGAGTTGATCTTGAAGGATATATCATAAAAATTAGGTCAAAACGAGTAGAAAGGTGATTTTAGACATGAAAAAATGAATTGAAGTAGATATGAAGTATGGAAATGATGAAGACATGAAAAAATGAAGATGCCCCAGTGATGATTCAGAGATTAGACCTCAAAAGGTCAGCTAACTGCTCATAAGAAAGTAGAATTTTAAAAGACAATTTTGACCATCAAGATGAACTTGAATTTGGATTTCGATCTCGAAAATGATTCTAGGATGTTGAAATTATTTAAGAGGTCAAAAATTTATATAATGTGATGATAAGATAGAAAAGAGATGAAGCGATAGATTAAGAAGGTGAAAAGACATGAACAAGAAGAAAGTAAAGAAATATATCAAAGGAGATAGCCGATATGTCTGTGAAAAGATGAAGAGAGAGAGATCTTCCCACATGTAGGAATGTGCAACTAGAAAAAATGACATGAACCTAAAATGCAAGCTACTATGCAAAGTGGTTTACCAGCAAGAAACTCATAACATTTAGACTCTTAATTTCATCATTGAGCATTTATTAGGGACATCATGAGATCATACAACCATTACTAGTATAACTATGAGGATATGAATATGATCGATATTAGATAGGTATGTGGAAATCCAATCTAAGCATCAGAGACATGTAAGTCAAGATAACTACACGATTAGATTCCCTAAGTTTAATTTAGCAAGATTACACCTATATCAAGGCATAAGCACCAGGATAAACCCTGAGTGCGGTCTTGCAAAATAGTCAAGGATGATACATTTGTAAGTCAACATGTTGAATAGGACCAACATAAATGCTTACAACACTATAGAAAAAAAAAAGTATACCCACAAGCAGAAATCAAGAAAATATGTCCCATGCCCCCAGTCTTCTAGTCAATGACATCCTTGAAAGACTATTAGGGAGGGAACACATGGCAAAGAAATCATCATAGACAACACACAAAGTAGATAAAGATCGGCATAGCTCAGTCATTTAAGTGTTAGAGTGCGTGTGTACAAGTCACTTGGCCATTTCTTCAAGACTTGATTCTGATAGTGAGAAATATCTTGACATCGGAGACCGTAGGTAAACTATTTGTAAAGTGTTAAAAAAACACTTGATGTCAAAGTGGGGGAAGTGTTGAGAAACACTGTTTTGTGAGTTGTCAAAGAAACCCTAATGCACAAGAATACCTCAATAGGCTAAGTAGCTATGCCCTCGAGATGAGGAGAAGAAACAATTCCAAGCTAGGAAATGTGTAGCGAAGTGGATGATTGAGACTGATAGACATAGGTGAAAGGATTTCAAGTAGCGCCTGTTTCAGGGTTTTCACCACTTGACAGATTTTTTTAGGACTTTTTTCAATTTTTTTTTTTTTTTTGGGTGATACATTAAAGTGCCTATTGCTAGGTTTTCACTAAGATGATCTTTTTTTTTTTAGGACATTTTCTAATTTTTAGGAATTTTTTCAGGATCATAGATATATACAAGATAGCTGAGCAACAAGCCTCTAAGTATAGAACTTCTTCAAGTGTAGGATGTTGATAGGCTCTGCAAGTTCTTCACCCTCTGATGTAGACAACTGGTAAGCACCAGACCCAAATGCTGCTATGATAATGTAAGGACCCAACCAGTTAGGTTCAAATTTCCCTTTTTTCTCTCGATGTTGCTAATTTTTTGGATTCTCTCTAAGCACGAGTTCACCAACCTAGAACTCATGGGGGTGAACCTTCTTGTTATATTGTGTAGACATGCGCTTCTGATAAGCTCTCATGTGATCAAAAGCAGCCTTGCGACGTTCATCCAGAGTCTCTAATTCCTATACTCGCATAGCTCTATGATCTTCATCGGTTATTAACCCATGTAAGGAGACACACAAAGAAGGTATCTTGACTTCTAATGGGAGAACAACCTCAAAGCCATAGACTAGACAAAAGGGTGTAGCCCCTGTAGGAGTACGAATAGAGGTTCTATAGGCCTAAAGTGCCAGATTTATTTGCAAGTGCCAATCTTTCCCAGACTTGTGAAATGTGTGGTGTAGCATTTTCAGCAATGTTTTATTAGAGGCCTTAGCTTGACCATTCCCTTGGGGATAGTAAATGGAGGACCAGTGTTGTTTAATTCAAAACTTTTTGCATAGCTTTTTTAAGTCCTTATTCTTGAACTGCCCTCCATTATCCGTAACAATAGAGGATGAGATACCATATCGGCAAATGATGTGATTCAGTATAAACAGGGCAACATGTTTTCCTGTAGCAACAGATAATGGTATAGCTTCAACCCATTTAGTGAAATAATCTATTGCTATGATGATGAATTTATGACCATTGGATGAGAACTCTAAACCATTCTATCTAAACCATGATATCACCTCCTTGACTTCCTTATTCAAGCACCCTGTGATGTTGTCATCAATTTAGAACCTCCTATCTGAGCATGGAATCAATGGGTGTAGTATGAGTCTTAAAATTATAATGGTGCAAACTGATTTCAAAGAGAAGTATTAGATGCATAGCCAAGTCATCACCTCTATAGAATAGACACACTTTCTCTTGAACTAATAAATTGAACATGCATTAATATACATGTATACCTGAACCAAGTAGGAAGTTATGAATATAGGGATTGATTTTTTGTTAAATCCATTCCAATTATAGGTCAATCATAGACCATTGCACTTTAATGTGCATGTGTAAATTTTATGTAGCAACTCCATTGTCAAGGGTATCTAAATCTTGAGCCAACCAATCTCCCACGAGCTTGGCAGGATAAGGGAATGAGATACATTGGACACAATATTTTTTCCCCTGTTTCAATGTGAATTAACACAATATCACTCTTAAATAATTATTTTATAATATGAGGACTTGTGTCTATCATATATGGTGTGAAATGTAGAGCTAATTCCTCATATTTTGGCACATGTGGTTAGGTTGTTGAGCCCTTTGCATCAGTTGGCTAAATAAAAATGTTGAAAAACATATGGAATCTATAATATCCACAATTAATTGCCAAGAATTAAATTGTAAACTAAGGCAATAGTGAACAAAAGAGTGCATGACATATTACAAATGGTTCAATGCCTATTTATTCACTAAACTCACAGTCACTCAAATTTTAATGGGAACTACTTTGAATTCTAGTTATGACTCTTTGACTCCTTAAAATGCAATAGATGAACTTTTTTTTTTTCTACTAATACCTTTGTGGTATGTTATGGCATGAGTGTTGATGTCATTTTATAAATTTCTCATTGCTCATTGATAGAGTATGCTATGGTCATATGCTATAAAGTTAAAACAAAACTTATAATTTTGGTTACAGATTAACATGGCTTCTCTCCTATGAAATCTAAAAATCTTCATGTACATAAAACAATGCATCAAAAATCACTTTATACAATTTAGAAAAACTTGTGCTTCTATTTTTTTTTGTAATTAAGTAATTGATTGTACACCAATGTAAAGGATTTGAAAAATTAAGTGCACATAGCTCTTGTTTAGGTATGATTATCATTTGAACCTCTTCTCCTGAGCTTGTGGTGTACAATGAATACTAAATGGATTTACATGATTATGTTTAAGATTGTCATGTACTTGCTCATTATTAGTACCCAAAGTTCTTGCTAAATCCCTAACTTTATTCTTTAACTTTATTGGTTCTTAATGATAATTACCTTGTATAAAAAATGCTATTTGTTTTTATTACAACTTCTACATTAACATGGGTTGACAGTGTATAGAATACTATTCTTGGTTAATAGGAATTAAATGTAATCTCACTCTTGTTAGAATAGACAAGGAAGAATTCCATGCTTAATGATATAAACTACAACACATGCAATGAATGTATATATACATCTTTAAGAATTACACACTCTTTTGGAAGCATGTCTATAATTATTCCTATGTGTAGATAGAGAATTTGGAATGTGTTATCAATTATGATATTATCATACTCATTTTTTTTCCTTATATCATCATGAGTTCATTTAGTCTACCTTATGGTTGGGTGTAATGTGACAATCTAGGAGGAATAGATATGTGTATAGTATGTTTTGTTTCTTTCTATCTACCAATTCTGATTAGAATTGATACAATGTGTTTTGTTTCTTTCTAGCTGTTAGTTTTGATTAGAATGGACAGGGTATGTCTTTTTTCTTCTATCAGTTAAATCTGGCTCTTAGAATACTTTGGCCAAAGCCATTTTCTTTTATATAATCTATATGTTTAGATATGGTGTTATGTTATTTTCCTACCACATTTCGTGAATAAATTACTTAGGATATGTAGAAAGTAGTATATTTTATGGTTGCACCAAATCCATTCAATCTTCTTGTTTTGAGTTGCTAGGATTCTCATGCCAGGCTCTAGGTGTTCTTCATGTTAAGAAGGAACCTAGGGGAGATAAAAGCTCCATGGTTAGCATGGTAAAAGTGCTTGGGCCACACTCCTACCTTAGATAGTGGATGGACAATATCTGATGGCTGTGGAGACTAGGACTTATAGATGGACACATGTTTGAGGCATCTTGTTTAAACTCTTCATGAGATGTAATTTATAAAATCATCTTATATGATGTTATTGATGTAATAATTTTGATGATGTAACTATGTACTGAATCATCCAATTTTATATTGTACAACTCAAATGTATGGATTATATGTTATGCCATGAATGTATGACGTGCAAGTCAACATCATTGTAATGTCATCTTAATTGCTGAGTTCATATGTAATTATTATTCATCTTAAATTTGGTTAATTATATAGATAACTATTGGTTAATTTTTAATTATGATTAATGGAATGAATGTTGACTATTCAACTAGGGTTTTTGCTTGTGTTATTTCCACATTTTTAGTAATTTGATGATGTAACATTTCTTAGTAGGATATGGATCTTACACTTTTTCTTAGCATTTTCTTTCCACACTATATGATTTTGGATTTCTTGTTAGAGATTTTGTTTTTGGCCATATAAGCAATCAATTGTGATCTACCTTTTTTTGATTCATACTTTTCTTCCTGAAATTTCTTTTCCAAATACATGATCATTTAGTGGCTACGTCTTTGGTAGATCCAGGGCTATAAGTTGTGTTGGTTTTCAAATTTGTTGGTTTAATTCCTACAAGCCTTTCTTCTTGATGGTGGGAATCTCAAAATGATCTTGGTCAATGTTGGAGATTGAAACTTAACAATTCAATCTCCACACTTCAAGCTTTGGGGATGTAGGTGAGTGTACCTTTATCTCAACCCCTAAAATGGATTAAGGCTTGCTATTGAAGAATTTGTGATTGATACTCTTGAGGTAGAAAGTGTGTTCTCAAGGAGAAATCAAATGTTTAAATGTTTCTTCTATGTGTAAAAATATTAAAGACAAACTATGCAATACTTGTAGATAAAACTTCACTGATCTACAACTATATATATCAACTTATAAGAAATATGAAATGACCAATCCTTAATCCAATTGGGAAAATAGAGTCAAACCCCACATAATATTATCACCAACCTTTAGAGATAGTGTGCACCCCATTGACTACTAGACAAAGAAAATATAAATGCAATCCCTAGTCTAAATGAGTTTAACCCCAACCAAAGAAGACCAATTAAATAGATACCATATTATAGTATGAGAATATTTGATGATAAAGATCATGCAGTATTTTAATCCATAAAAATAATAGCATAGATCCAAAGGGACCATGAAGAACATGAGCTATTAGAAAACCATGTGTCAAAATAGATGTAAAGGAAGTATCATTGTATTAATTTTATTGATAAGAAAATACAATAGAGTGATTTAGTTGCATATACAAATAAGTAATTGCATAGAAATTAAAATTAATTCATAATGTATTTTCTATAAAGCAACATACTATATTGTATTAAAAAATATATCATATTATATCCCTCTTCTATGTCTTAAAACTTTTGGTTCTTAAATAGAGATCTTGATACCTTTTCTCATGAAAATGAAAAGGTGCAACATAGCTTTAGGCCTCCTCAAAAATATAACTAACTAATAACTAAATGCATAAAAAAACAATAAATTCAAACATGAAAATCATTTAAAACTTTTTCACTTTCCTCATTTCTAGAGTGATCGCTACATCTTTTGGTACATCTTTAGGAACTTTCATGTAGACATCGATCCACTTAGCGATTTGAGCATGTGTATGCCATATAAATTTGGAGACTTCTGGAGTGAAGGACTAAAAATCTATCCACCTTTTCCCTTGGGAAATCTTAACATCTTCTATGAATTTTGTGAGCTTAGGTTCCATTGCAATCAATTCATTCAATAACTTGTGAAATGAGTCCACTTGGAAATTTTGTTCTTCACTGAACTTGGTTATAACTATTTATGGCAATATTGCAAATTCATGCCTCCAATTTTCCAATCATTTGATTTTATCCTTTCCATCTGTAATGGTAGGGATGCATGAATGATCAATTGAGGCATCTTCTTGCAATTTTTCTTCCAACTTCTATTTCTCTTAATTCATGTAACTCAAATTCTTTGTTACAACATCAATGAAATCAACAGTGGATTTTATCTATATAGGGGAATCTAGATCTCTCTTAGTAACCTTAAAGAGTTTATTCAACTCAAATTTAGAAGGATACCATTTCCTTTCTATCTCTAAGAGTATATTCCTTCCCTTTGCAAATAAATCCAACATATTAAAAATGTTATTGAACCCTTCAAGTACCTCATCACATTCAACCAAAATAAGATACATTCTATAAACAAGCATTTCCTCCAAGGTTTTGAAAACAATATTTTTATGATCAATTTTCTAAATCATTTCTTTGTCCTAGTCTTCTTCTATGACTAGAGTTTGAGCCTTGTGAGCTACAATGTCATTAGTAGTCTTAGTAGATTTCAATTTATTCACTTCACTCTCTGACCTTATTTTCACATGCATTTTATTTATTAAGGTAGTTGAGGCATCTGCCTTCAATTTTTCTTCCAACTTCTATTTCTTTTGATTCATGTAATTCAAATTCTTTGTTACAACATCAATGAAATCAATAGTGGATTTTATCTATATAGGGGCATTTGTATCTCTTTTAGTAACCTTAAAGAGTTTATTCAACTCAAATTTATAAGGATGCCATTTCCTTTCTATCTCTAAGAGTATATTCCTTCCCTTTGCAAAGAAATCCAACATATTACAAATGTTATTGAGCCCTTCAAATACCTCATCACATTTATCCAAAACAAGATTCATTCTATAAACAAGAATTTCCTCCTAGGTTTTGAAAATATGGTCTTTATGATCAACTCTTCTAAATCACTTCTTTGTTCTAGTCTTCTTCAATGACCATAGTTTGAGCCTTGTGAACTAAAATGATATTAGTAGTCTTATTATATTTCAATTCATTCACTTTACTCTCCAACCTTCTCATTTTCACATGCATTTTATTTACTATTGAGTTCATCTCAATCTCCCTCTTTTTTAATTCCTTATTCATTTCTTGCACATGTCTGATCTAGGCTTGATTGAACATAGATTGTTGTGTTAACCATGTTGCAACAAGAAAAGGGTCTATATTATCCATAGTTTTTACTAAGCCTATTCCTTCCTCTCCTTTGGATATATCAATTAGTTTGGGTTTATTTCCTCTAAACGTAACCCAAGCAGCAATAGTCTCTACTTTCTATCATATCTAGTCCCTTCAAAATTTTCAAGTGATTCAAATTCTGACACAAAGCTTGAATCTTCTTTCTTTCTAACTTGATCTAATAAAATCATTCTTTCAATGTCAAACCTGACAGAATTAACATGTCACTCTTTTCAACCATTTTCCTTGCTTTATCCTTAGTGCATAAAATTTCATCTAAACATAATTCATCCATAATTCAATGAACAATTGAAATGTACTAGAATTTATCTACACCTTCAAGTATTTTGATATTTCTTTCATCAAAATCCCTCATCTTGTACCTTATCCAAAAATCCTTAAATTTCTAAGTCTGTGTAAAGTTTTCTTGTTCAATAAATCTAAGAGATATAGCCTCCCTCTAATCCTCTATATCAATTGGGTCCTCAATATCTGCTATTTGAGTATAATAACCATGTTTCTCCTTAGAAAAATTTGGAGGTATCTCTAATGATTCAACACTTTTATATTGCTTAAAGATTTTAAGAATACTTATAATCTCTACTGACCCTTCATCATCTGAATCTTTATATGACACCAAAGGAGTACTAGTTTCTCCTTCTTGTAGAGCTATAGGGGAAGAGGGGCTAGTACTTGATCTTGTTATGCTTAACATCCTCTTTTTAGCTTGAGGAGGTGGAGGAGTTGCTCATTTAACCTTATTACCTTTCTCTTGTTCAACATATTCCTGATACAATTTATCAAAGTCTTTGATACATTTATCAATCCTAAGTGTTTCCACGTCTTCCTCAAGATGAAATTGAGACAAACCCTTACTTAATCTTTGACCTTCTATTGTAGACAAGACATTCCACTTCTTTAACTTCTTGAATGCTTCTTGTAGATCATCATAGTTTTTGATAACATTATCTTCCATGTTCAATTGATGTGGATATCTGACTTTTATGGTTTTTTATGTATTCTTCTAGGATCATAGTTTCTACTTTTTTAATTGACCAACCAATACCTATTTGTCATATAATCCTAAACTTCCTATATCATATTGGACCCAAATACATAATCATTAAATTTTATGCAATGAGGCATTATATTTCCTTTCTTTTGGGGTTGAATTATTTCTTTCTCAACCCATAATGACTGCCATATAAATTCAGGAAAATCTAATCTTTCAAGAAAAAAAATAGAGGAAGCCTATGAGGTGGCTACCTACATCCATACAATCTTCTCAATATGTCTTCGGTTTGAAAATCCAATCAAACAAATTAAACTTATGGCCTTTACTAGCTAAACATTCTTTAGGTCTCAATATGTTCTTAATCTATTGTAGTATCCTTGTGATGGTACCTCCAAGCATCTTGATTATCCATTGTACAAATACATCTCTAAACACTATGAAATTACCATCCTTTTCATGTGTATCCCAGAGAGGGCACCACATCTCGATAGGTTGTTTGTTACCTTCCTCATCAATTATGGCCAACTTCATACAATTCTATATTGATTGGTATTTTGATAGAGAATTAGGCAACAAACAAAAGAGTAATTCTTAAATGACTTAGAATTTTTCCGCCTTACTAATTGATTATGAAGTGTCTTCTCAATTTTGCTAGCAAAGTCAAATTCCAGATAAGTGTGAGGGTTTTGAATTTTCATGCACATATAAATGTAGTCTAGTGTAATATCTTGGTATTAATATTCTCCAAATAGTTGTAACCAGGAATAGAAAGTATACTTGAAGAAATCCATAAAAGATTCAACATAATGAGGACCCATATGATCAATATGTTGGAAATATTCAAGACTATGCTAGGTTACTTAGAGGGGAGGGGTGAATTAGTAACCTCTAAAACTTTATCAAATTCAACATTTTATTGCAATATACCATTTATCATTTATTGATCTAATTGCATGCATGAGAAACTATAAACATAAAAGCATCCACAACACTTGAACACAATAATTGGTGACCCAAAAACCTTCCAAATAGAAAGTAAAACTGGGGTGGGGATGATACCTACAAAACTTCAATACTACAGCATAAAGTTGGCCTGTTAAGGCTTACATTGATCACTTCTGATGATCTACCCTGTTAGGAGCAATTAGGATTGCTAGGTCCACCTTGTTGAAGGATTTACAAACACATAATAAAGTATGCACTCTATTAAGAGATTTAAGAAAGACTGTTAAGTCTACCTTGTTAAAGGATTTAGATTGATTCACCTGTTATAATGAAACAATAGATCTCTAACTTACAATTGAATTGTTGATAGAGATTCCTTGATTGTATTGATCACCTTTTGTGATGGATATGTCTCTGCTACTCCTGTTCTGATATGGCCTTCAATATGTCATGCCCAAAATACAGGGTAAAAACACACCAACAATTTTTTTAAAAGTGATAATAGGATAAAATGTAACACATAAGTATTCGAATAGAATTACTTAACTTCCTTATACCCATGTATAATTACAAAATTTAAGTACAAATCAAATGAGACTTTTCTTAACATATTTTAAACTTAAATTGCATAACTTAATATACATCACAATGTTATCTAGTTAACCTCAATCAAATGAATACAATTTCAAAACATAAGAATGTCGCAGGAAGGTGAAATATCATTTTATCCATTTAACATAAATCAAGTAAACATATGCAAAAAAAATAAAAAAATTGAAATACCAAAAATATCATAAGCATTAATAATACTCATTTTTATCAACAAACATGGTTCAATCATTTCTCATTTATTTTATTGAACCACTTGATTCAAAGGCTCTTCTGGGAAAGAACCAAGAAGAAAACCTAACATCGTTACCATTTCAACAATAAGTTTAAATAAACATTTTTACACAGGAATGTTATCCTGAGGAGAAATCTCCCAACATAATAGAATTTCAATAACAATTATGAATTTCCTTCTTGGGTCCACAATAGGGAACCATTACCAATTTTTGCAACATTTTGCAATGGTCATGGAGAGAATGAAAAATAATTGGGAGACAACCAAACTAAACATGAAGACAAATTCATACATTCACTCCCATTCTAGGTTTGTACAATAAGTTTAACATTGAACCAAACTAGGGGGAATGTGGATTTTTCTAATAGGAGACGTCAGACACAACACCAAAATAGGTGCCCTTTCAGGGCTAAAATTCAAGAACTTTCGTTCTTCCATTCTTACATTCCAAAACTCATACGTGGTTTGTGCTAACGAGTAGGGGCCCATAACACCCTACCCTCTCTCCCTCTTCTCGTCCTGAGAAGAGACTCTACACTGTCAGAGTCCAACTAAAGCCCTTCCCCCATACATGGCCACTTCTGCCCTATCCAAGGGTGAGTAATGCCAATACAACCCATACAATCCCTTCAAAAATCAAAGAAAAAATTCAAAGAAAAACCATTCAAGAAAACCTACTTCAATCCCTCCCAAACATACTCAGCACACACACAAACATACATATGCAATAAAACTGAAACATGAAGCACGACATGAACAAAATGAGGTGAAGTATTCCTACCTTCAAAATTGGGTTATGGAAATTGAATAAGTTTGAGATGAGCATTCCCTTCCTTCTCCTTCTCCTTCAATCCTGATTTCCATTCTAAAACTAGAGGTTGGGTGAACACTCAAACCCTCTCAAATTTTCCTCTAAATAAGATCCTAAACTCAACCACTCCAAAAAGAAATAACTCCCCTACTTGCCTAAAAGTTCTACAGTCTTCTAACTCAACTAGACATAAGGCTGACCTCAAGGTGGAGTTAAAGTTATCCAACTCATGATGAAACACTCAATTTTCGCAATAAAGTGAAAATGGGGTTTTTGAGTGACCATAAAAGTCAACAAAAGGGGCTAGGGGGGTGGAAAATGCCCCCAACCCATACCCATACCCCTTAGGTACTTAGATTTCATGATTTTAGGCCTTTATGATTAATTAGGGACCTATCAAATGCTAAGAAAATTTTAGGACTTTCTAACAACCTTCAAAAAAATGCAGATTACTCACTAATCTTGATTAGGGTAATTAATCTTGATTAGTAACTGATTAGCAAAAATATCACTAACCTAGTCTAACTTAGATCTTTAGGTTACTCAATTAACCCTAACTATCATGTGAGAATGCATATACAATTCATGAGTGTCAAGCAACACTAAAAAATCACTGTTACAAAACATTAACACTTACTAATTACAGATTGATACATTCATTCAACTCATAATACAAATAAAATATGAACAACAAGATTTGCATCTTTCATCAGATTTAATCTTAGTTTCCATAAATGGTACATAGGGTTCAGTTTCATTTCCCCGTTAGAATTTTTGGCTAAAATATTCTGCACACTCATTGCACACATCATTAGCTCAAGAAAATCTCATGCATCTATATAAAACTTATCGGGAAAATCACATAAATTAAAACATGAATCTTTCATATAACTAATTGTTTAATTCATTTCTACTCACATTTAATCATCAGAAATCACATAAGCAATACAACATAACTTATTCATTAATTTAGATTAAAATACTAGAATAATCATCGTTAGGCATGCATATACCTAGAATCATGACATCACCAATAGAGCATACTGAACCATTTGAATTGCATATAACCCAATCATCGAGGTACCATAATCAATGTCATCCTCATTGGGTGAAAATATCGCGTATCATAGTTAGTGAAATTTTAAAGTTTTAAATAGTTGAGATAATGTAGTAGCTTTCAAATAATTGGGTATTAAAACATAGATGTATCAACTAATCTCAATTTCATTAGGACATTCACAACATAAAACATTACTTTATATCCATTCTAATCTCCTACAATAGATTTAACAGAGAAATTCATATTTAATAAGTACATGTGAGGAGGGACCTTACACAATATATACTTTATCCGCTACTTGATCTCATTCGCATTCTTACACACTTATGTTCATTGGGTATAATACAATACATTACATATATACCAATCCAATTTACAAAATTACAAAGTCAGCCAATCTACAAGTTAACACCAATATTACAAAGTCAGCCAATACAAAGACACTCAGGTTCTGAAGACTGACTTTGTGAAGTTCTGATACTCGACATCCACTGTCATTACTTGGCATTGTCATGCACTCAGTAGAAGTAGAAGCTTGGTCCATACTAATCATCTTAAAGTAGTCTCGAATTTGGTCTGCACTAGTGACTCAGTAGATACTGTGTCACTTGTCATAAACTGAATCACTTGATAAACACTAATCATCATATAGCTCGATTAACACTAGCTTTGTATTCCATGAACTATTAGCTCGATAGAAACTGGTAACCACTGGAGTGCTTGGGTTGAACTGCTAGACTTCAAACTGCCTGATTATGCTCAATTTGAATTATTGCACTTCGCACTAACTAAATTCCCTTGGTAACCATTGGAATGCTTGGTGGCCACTTAGAATTAGTCCAAAAGACTTGGTAGCAATTGTAGAGCTTGGTGGCTACTGAATTACATGGCAAACACTATAGATTGTTCAATGAGCTCAGTAGGCATACAAAAGCTAAATAAGTATTGTCACTAATAACAAACTTGACTGATATGTCAACACAACATACATAATTTTTATTATTATAACCCCTATACATGAAATGTGCAATTTCTTTGTACTTCCCATATTTCATTATTTTTTGATATTCATTCTTGAAATGTCTCCTATCAATTCTCATAAGGGCTTGAGTACTAAATCCAAATTATTCTTCAATACAAGATTTTTTGATAATCAGTAATGACATTCCATCCATCTTTCTCATAGTTTGAGTAATAGATTCATAATTATTGGCCAAAATATCTACGAGCTTTGTGTCTACAAACAAATTTGGGACCACAGATTTACCTATGTCTAGCTTCCATGGGTTACTCCTAGGTTTCATTCTATCCTTGTTTGCATAAAAATACAAAAATAAGGATATGCCATGCAATGAAAGGTTAACATCCCTACATTCTTTAAATTCATTAGAGAAAACATATATTTAAACACTAGAAGAAGAACTAGGAAATATTTCTTAAAATATTTTATGTATTAACTTCTTAGTATGTTCTTCCTTTGATTCTTTAGCACCAGTATCCTTCACTAACGTTTGGTCTTGTAAATTATGAACAAAGTAAGAAAAGAATTGAACTTACTATTTTATTTGTACTTGTCAAGAATGTCTTCAAACTAACACTACTAGCTTCTTTCTCAACTCTACTCGTATGATCAATATGGAAAGACTCATTTTTGCCAAGAGAATTAATTCATTTTATTCATCATTAATGATCTATAACTTTTTGCACATATATCCACCTCATAATTTATCCAATTTGTCATGTTTCTAAGTACTCATCTTGTACTTTAAGTCATTAAATTAATGGTTTGGTCTTTTAAAAATCCAAGAAGTTATTTTCTCTCTTTTACGGATAATCTTTGGAATTAGCTCTAAGATTGCAAATTTTTGGAACTTCACTAGTCACCTTTGAAAGGTCCTTTGAAATTGTCTATCTATGTTGTTAGTGAAATAGCGATGAATCACTATATTGAAGACTCTTGGCATATGACTTCCTGAAATAGATAAGTTTTTGGAACTTTACACACCATGTTTTATGTATCCTCCAAAGTACAAAATCTTGCCATTTCTCTTGCATCTTGATTTCTCTTTCCAAAACAACAAAAAATACATTAATCTATAATTTTTTTTGAGAATTTTTGTATAGGTTTCACCAAGTTTTCTATGGCCTATTTAATGTTGCTAGAATGTGGATAAACGTGTAGTGTATATAGTCATTATCTAGTTAAGTTAAATATGTAATATTGCCATTAGGATTTAATTGTGTATTTTTTTAGTTAAACTCATTGATCCATGTTTCATGAGTAGTGATTCAACATGAATCCATATCTCATGATAATAAATGGAACACTTAGCACTCATTGGATCTAGGTGATGCTCATAGAGGTGAAGCACTGAGACTTCCCAGGAGGTCATCCATCCCAGTACTATTCCAACTTGAGTGCACCTAACTACGAAGTTTCCTCCATGGTTAAACCCACTCTTCTTGCAACCCTATTTGAAAAATCTTCACTCAATGTTATGACTTATGAACCATTCATTAGAAAGCCCCTTAAGATAATCAATTGATAAGCAGAAGATAATTTACACAATAAGTCACAATTATATCCTTATTTATATTGGACAAATATGGAACCTTGAACTAAATTAGCAAATTTTTGTTCCACACTTTGACTTGTCGTTTCTAAATATGATAAGAATTTGAGTTTTCTTTTGATGATTATGGATTGATTATGATTTTGGACTTCCATTTGGACCTTAGGGGTAGGTTATCTAGGAGCATATTAGGGAACTAGTTCACAATGAGGGTTGGGGCCCTAAAGTGGTTGTCTAGAGTAACTCATTGTGAGTTGAGTAATCAAGTGAAACCTAATAAAATCAATTTAGATACATAGTAATAAGATAATGATTAATGCCTCACCCATGCCTTGAGTGCTAGTACAAGCTAAGGATGGGATACATGATGCTTTCTATTGAGATGTATTATCATATTTCCTTGTCTTCATTAAAGGATTTTCTAGTTTGACATGAGATCTGATTTAGATGCCAAGGTTTAATGTCCATCTAGGATAACCCAAGGGTAAGGACTATATGATGAGACTTCTTTTTATGTGTTCTAGGTTTTATCGATGGATGTTATGGTACCTTAGGTATATTATTAAATATTTGGTATCTTATTCTATTAAAAATATTTTTGGTATGTGCACAAAAATGGTGACCAAAGAAGGGGGCATAAGTTGCCACTTCTTTTCTTTCTAAAATTAAGAATTTCTAAATTTCAACGAGAAATTAAAGATAGTTAGACTCAATATTTCAAGATATAGAAAAATAAGAAGTTGTAGTCCTTTGAACCTAGTTTCTAAACTACTATTTTTTAATTGGTGAAGTTTATGGCCCACAAAAAAGAAGAGCACATAAAGTGGTCAAATTTTGAGTAAAATAATAACAATGTCAAGTGTGCTCCCCCTAAAATGTCCACATTTTCTTTTTGAAAAATTTTAATCACCCTAGTCACAAGTTAGCTAATATCACATACTTTATCTCATTTTTTCTACTAAAATTTTAATGTGTGTGTGTGTGTGTATAATGAATTTTGTAGGTTGACACATCCTAAAAACATGAATATTTTGTGTGGAACCCCTAGAAATCATTAAAAAGTAATCAAAATTCATTTATTTTAAAAGTTTATTTCTTAAAGTCTAGTTTAAAAAAAACTAACTTGTTGCAAAATTTGATGAAAGAGCCAATATCCAAACCCAAAATACTACACGTTGGTTTTTGATAAAAAATAGACATACACAAATACATTTGCTCATTGCAATTATGACATGTATCTGTTATTTATTCAATGAAATGCCATGAAGTAAGACATCGCTAAAATTTAATGGAGGCTTCGACACAAAACCATGCATCATATCATCAACATAAGGGATGTCAAAATACTATTGAATTTTTTAACAATTTTTTTCCAATAAAATGGTGGAATATTCATTTGGATGATTTTGGGTTTGTGTTGATGTTGTCATGTACTTAAAATTGGATTATTGATTCATGCCAATTTCAACCTCCAACATATATTCTTTAATGATGATAAAATATTGTGCCACAGACACAAAATTATCATCAAAAGATTAGATAATCCCTCCTTAGAATTATGATAGATATGAATGTCAATGTGGGACACAAATTCTATGTCGGCGATAAGAGTTTTCATCAAAGGTATAACATCCTCGTCGAACTCCTTGCTAAGTTTTTTGTTCAAATTTTAACACTCTTGCATGTGCAATTTTCAGGGCCTGGGGAACCAAAAGTAATTTCTCTTAGTCCTTCCTATTTAGTGGTAAAATGGAAACACTTAAATAGGATGTAGGCCTCTACTTCACTTGCTAAAGCAATCAAATATGTATGTAGAGAAATAGGAAATCTCCAAAGTCGATTCCTTCTTGAATCCAAATTAGATTAGCAAGGTCTAAATGAAGGAAGAGATGCCAATAATGAATTTGAATTATGGAAAAGAATACAATATAAATAAATATTCTCTTTATCCCATGTGTGATACTGTGTATGCCAAATTGAGCTAATTGATTAAGTAATGTAAATGTAGATAACAAATGTATACTATCAACCCAATTAAGATACATAATTATGTTTAAATTATGAATGGAAATGGAGATAGATGATTCACCTTGAAATATGTAGAGGAAGGTGTTTTTGTTTTATGAAAATTGTGGATCTAGACCTACAATTGAAAATCTAATTGCAGATCTCTGAACAAAATGAAAAACCCATAAAAACCTAGAAACTATTTTTTCAGCCGGGGCTTACAAAATAGGCTGAGTTGGTGGGAATTATGTTGAAATGTTTTCTACAGAGTCACCATATTTATAGGGTACTATAATAAGGTCAACCTAGATTTTTCAACAAGCTTTCAGGGAGCTATTTAAAGATTTGCAACCAAAATTTTGTTATCCTTCTCTTGCACACAAAAAAGTGGAGTTTTTGTTGTTGGGTAGATGAGGGCTTGACTTGGTGAAGTTGTAGATTGAGGAATCAACCTTGAATTGAAAATGTAAATGTATATAAATGAAATAAGATAAATTTATGTATTCACCTTTCTTGTAAAAATCCTTGTCAATAAGGATCTTGCCTTGTTGTATGTTGTAGATGTTGAATTTAGTGTGTAAAATGCAAGATATCTCCACAAGTTGCAGTGGATCTACTAGAACCAAATCATGGATCCATGGATGTAAATGTGCAATGATAAAGAAGGTAATAAATGCCTCAATATATATGTCCTTCCTTGATGGCAAAAAATATGCTAGATCCTTAAGATGTAACGCCCCGCTCAGGAACCCAAGAGAAATAAACCTAACATGTTAAATGTTTACTGAACAATTTTTTTTTTAAAGTTTAAACAACACCAATGTAACAATAATTTGGAAGCAATATATACATACACATCAAGAACATGTAATAAATTACATATACAATTTCATTTCCTCAAGGGTTCCTTCACGTTGAGTTATGTTAAGAAGTGTATATTAATTAGTTTAAGTCTTAAGTACAATGTCTCATGAACATAAGGAAATAACAGATACATAATCGCATAAGAAAATACATAAGTATAACTAATACAATGAAAGTACATCCAATAAATAACATCCACTACACATGTCGTAGGGTATGTGAGAATAGATACAATACATTAGAATACATGATAGCATTATTACATCAATTGAAAAGAAGTCTTTGAGATAAGAAATAAGAATGATAAAGTTACATCTCCTGCAACGAACATCTAACAACTAGCAATGTGATGGGAACCCAAATGGTAAGAAGACACTACCTCCCGACTGCGTGGTTACCTAATTAGGCTTCCACTCCCACTGTGCAGGGAAGATAATGAACGATCCACGTATGTCTAACTAATCATAAAACATTCCTAGGCAAGGAATTCCTAATAGCCAAAACTACCTCAAAGGTAACACATACTACTCAAGAAGATAAGATAATCCAAAAAGAAAGAACACTCAATCCAATACCAACACCACATAACCAAACATCATACATGAACCAAGTATAAATTGAATACCAAGATCATAAGATAAAGTCAATGAAAGATAGCCACCCCAAGACAAAAGCCACATGTCAAAAGTACATCTACCATAAATCACTAATCACCATCAATGAAAGTGAATAACCACATTAAATACATCAACAATAAGTACACCACTAGAGGTACAAATAAAATCTATAGAGGAGACTTAGGCTACATACTAGGGAGTGTCATCACATGGTTAAACTACTTGAGTTATCCTAGACTGATCTCTCAATAGACCTCGAACCCTTAAGCGTTAAGTTACCTTGGACTGGTTACTTTGAACCCTGGACCCTCAACATGACAAATGTGAAACTGGAAAACCCTCTCAAGAAGACTAGGAAAGCCAGTTATACTGTCATCCCATTCCCATCCTTAGTCTATACAAGCAATCAAGGCATAGGCGGGGCAAATATCTCTAATTTATCTTTTTAGCGTGTTTCCCCAAAATATTAATTACTAGATTATCACTTATTACATAACTTACAATAGGTTAACCTGTCACTGACCACTTCGGGCCCCGAACCCCTACTGCAAGCCACTCCCAAAGACATGTACTTAGACAACCTCTCTTAGCACATAAAACATAGTTGTGTCCTATACCACAACACCCATAAAGATCAAACTCAGTTTCTTAACAGGCAACCCAAAAATGAGTTGGTTCTCAAACCAAGTCAAATGTTCAACAAAAAAAAAAAGCTTGTAGACAAAATTTCTTCCCTTTGAATCATAAAACACCTCATGACATCTAGTCAAATAAAATATTATAAAAGAACACAGAGCCTATGGTTCACATCCTATTTTGGCCAACTAAGAAACTCAAAGCTCATCACGAAATAATCATAATTAGATTCCAAATCAACCATATATAAATACTACCTCATGCAATAAGATATACCAAAAGAAACTAAAACTAATTCCAATTCCAATCGATTAAAAACACACTTTACTATTTGAAATTCAATTTTACCATTATATATTACACCAAAAAAAAAAAAAAAAATTAATAAAAATAAAAATATATTTTTTCTTATTGATTAACAACATTAATTAAATATCTTATCATATAATTGTATAAAAATATAAATTAATAAATATCTAATATTTTTAATTAAATTAGTATTATTTAATAACTACCAAAGAACCAATCCAAAATCGTAAATTTGTCAATAACTCAAAAGAGTATAGATAGAACAAATCAAGTTAAAAATTTGATAACTTTTTACCTACCCCAAATAAAGTATATCAAACAAAACTTCATATTTTAATTTGATGGGGGAAAAGTAAAGTGACGTGCCTTCCATATAAATTTTAAAGAAAACTTTAACATTGGTTGGGGAGAATAGTCATGTGGCCCCCACCTAATTTCCTTTGGACTAAATTAAATGGATGATGCACGTGCTTAGCACTTTATGATTTTGCCAATTTTTTTTTTTAAAGTTTAGTAATTATATTTTTAATATTGTTTTTATTTCTTTTATTTCTTTTATTTATTTAACATTATATATACAATTGGTTGCTTTTATTTTATGATGGAATTGATATACTGTATTTTTTTCCAACAAGTTAATTATTTGTTTATTTATTTCCTTTTTTGAATCGGTTATAAAAGAAACTAAATAAACAATTTTAAGTAATATAGATATTATATTATACAGATACACATCTAATTTTTAATTATTTTTTTTTCAAATAGAAGAAGATCTAAAATACTAGTTTCCACATCAAAGTTTAATGGAGTCATTTCATTAATTTACTTTTAATCTTTATTTTTGTTTCACTTATAGCATAGGGAATAGAGCACATTTTAAACAGAGGAATTCAATCAATTGCAGGTTTTATCAATATAGTTCATCAGTCAACTCCTAACTGATTTAAAATTAATTCTCTGTCTAAATTATTTTGTATGAACAATTTAAGATTTTTTATTTTTATTTTCCAATCATACAGATCTGGAAAAATAACTAGAATGACAAACAAAATTGAAGCACCCAATCAAGCACGAAGTAGACAAATCTTTCAATAAGATTCTACAATGGGTTTTCAAACCCTACCTTAAAACTACAGCTAAAATCTGAGACAATCTGTGAATGCATGCAAATTCAAACCCTCTGAAACTTTCAACAATTCTTTTGATCCAATTCTAGATTTTGCTCCCCAAAACCTATGTGTGCAATAATGACCTGAAAACCCTCTAATATAGAGCTCTAATTACCTTTTAGTGTTTCTATCTCCACAAATCTAAAATCATAATTATTTTATTTAATTATTTCTTGCATGCACAATTAATCTATTTTTTAATTAAAATATTATTTTATTATTCCTTTTATGCACACTTAAATCATTTTTCTTTTATTAAAATATTCTTTTATTATAATTTATTTATTCCTCAACTTTATTATTTAAAGTAATTTCATAAAACGATATTTGTTTATTATTTAATTAATAAAGATAACTTAAGTGCATTATTTAAATGCCACTAATTTTAAACCTTTATTAATTAAATAATAATGCTACACCAAAATCAAAGCTTAATATATATAATATTTAATTTTCAAATCTGTTTAACTCAGTTTTCTAGAATCAAGACTTTTAAATTAAATCTTTTAATCAAATTAAAAATCCATTTAGTCCCAATAATTCCAAAAACACAAGATCATCCTATTTTAACATTTTTCCACTTTTAAATTAAATAACATCTAAAAATTTGATATCAACGATCGATCTATGAATCATAAATAATTAATCTATCAGGCAAATCACTAAGTCAAACCTCAAGAAATGCATAAGGAAGAACACCCAAAGCAAGAATCAAACAACATACATACAAAAGACTCACGGGTTTTAAAAAAGGTAGATAGTTTGTTACGAGTCCTCCTTGCAGGACAAGTATTTAGGCTATGTCTAGCATTGAACATGATCATTATCTTCCCATTCTCACTATTTGAGTATTTGTAATTAGGCACGCTCATCCTGGCAATTTAGAGAAGTCAATGCTTGACTTACATCTTGCATAAAAGATGAGCATGTATATGTATATAAATATATCTAAACTAAACAGGTAATGGTGGGGAGTGGCACATTGTGTAGATCCCAACTAGTAGGTGACTACGAACCCCTCCCTTAACCACATCAAACACATTAGATAGAAGATAAAATAGACATGCACACCATACACATGCAAGTATGGGGTAAGTACCATAATAAATCACAAGTCAAACATCAAATGCTTAGTTATAACAATGCATCATTATGAATATGA